>JAADYH010000442.1:0-20949 GCA_023338125.1 Phytopythium aichiense | reverse complement strand
TCGATCGTCGGCGTACCGCAGTGCGCGCGCCGGTCGAATCGCGAGATTGACCGGGATCCTGCAGTACGCGAGCTGTTGCGCCAGGTGCCGACGAAGAAGACTGCCGGCCTCGCCACGTTCGCCGAACACGTCAAGTTCCTGTTTCAGCACGGGCCCGCGTTGCTGGCATTCTTTATGAAGCCCGTGTTCCGCAAGCTCCGATTCCGCCGGTTCTTGCTGCGCAACAAGCAACTCGACCGTGCCTGCCACGAGCACGCTGTCGGCGACGGGAGGAAGCCAACGCTGGTCGCGTTCGGAGACAGCGGCGCGGCTGGCAAGGACGTGATCAAGAATTGCCCCGCCGGCCCAGTTCAGTTGCTGTGCAAGAAGCTGGCGACCAGGTGCGAGGTTGTCGCGGTGGACGAGTATCTGACAAGCCAGGTGCACCGCGATTGCGACGCGATGAGCCGGATGAAGAACCAGTTCGTGCGGAAGAAGTGCAAGGACGGCAAGACGCGGCGATGTTCCGCCCACAAGGTGCTGCACTGCCGTCGGAAGGATGGTGGGTGCGGGTCCAGCGTGGATCGCGACGTGAATGCGTCCAAGAACATCCTGGATGTGGTGCTGTGGCAGCTCGCGGGGAAGCCAGATCGTCCGGACCGCCTGCGCCGAACCACACCCTGACGCCGAAACACACAATCCAAGGAAATGCCAGCCTGTCCAGGAACTTCGGATCCTGAGCAAGTCCCATTCACATGGGGGGGCGTGCTCTTCGGGGTGCGGGTCTGGCCGCCGGACTTCATGGGGAGAAAAGCGAAGATCGGCACAATTTCGAGCTGCAGGGAAGACAGAGCTTTGTTCGGTTGCACTGTAACTTGCAGTTCGGAAGTTCCCAACCCAAAACAAATCCATTAGGGCCCCCTTCAACTCACTATTTTCGGCGTCCATGAGTCGACGAGAAGGTTGCCCCAGACCTGCCAGAAAGAGAGACCCCGGAATCCCATGGCGGCCCCCATGCTGGCCGCGATCGCCCCGCCGGCGACGCCCGTGGCGGTGGATGCGGCTCGCTTCGCGCTGGTGCAGAGCATCCGCCTGTGGAAGATTGAGGTGCGGCTGGCGGCCGAGAAGCTGCTGTCGCTGGGCCAGCCGTTCGAGGTGCAGTACACGTTCCCGCGCGTGCGCGTGCCTGGGGCGGCGGGTCGCGAGCGAGAGCGGGAGCAAGAGCGCGCGCTGCGGGACTTCGGCTTCGAAGTCATGCCGGTCGCCGGCTCGCACCTGTTCCAGGTCAACGAGGTGCGCTCCGCCCGCTTTCCGCAGCGCTTTGTGGAGCCCGGCTCGGAGCGCGCCAGCGCCATCACCAGCATCGGACTCAACGACTACCTCGTGGGCGTCGGCGCCGACAACCTGCTGCTGTCCAGCATGAAGATGCCGCGCCTGCGCCGCCGCGTGAGCGACATCCTCCAATGCGCCGAGCGCGAGCAGGCGGCGGGCAGGGCGAGCTCGGTCCGGCTCAAGTTCGTGCGCTACGACAACCAGGTCCGCGTGGACCCGCTGCAGCAGCGCAGTCACGGCCAGATCCTCCAGATCCTGGACGAAATCGACGCGCACCGAGCGCGGCTCGTCAAGCAGTACGAGTCCCTGGTGACTCGCCACCGAGACGCCAAGAAGCAGCTGCAGGTCGAGAAGAAGGTGCTCCTGTTCGTGCGTATCATCCTGCACGAGACGCGCAACGCGGTCATGCAGGTCGACGAATTCAAGTTCATGGCGGGCTTTCGCAGCTGGTTCAAGGGGATCCACGAGCCGTTCCCGGAGGATGACTTCGACGACGACGTTGAAGGAGAAGCGAGCAACTTTGAGTTCGGGGCCGACGCGTGGAACGAAGAAATGGCCACGACAGACGACGCCGCGCCTGAGATCGTCTCGATCGATTCGCCGGAAGAAGAAGACGAGCACGAGATGATTGATCTCACGCACCCGGACACTGTGGATAACGAGAGCAGTGACGACGAAGGCGCGTTCCAGCTCCTGGACTTGGCGCCAGCGGCCGCTCCACGAAAAGTGCCGAGCCGCACCGGAAGACTTGTCCGCACTGCGTCTGCTCGTGTGACGCACTCCCCTCGACCAAGCTCCTCAGCGTCTCCGAGACCGAGGCTGGAGCGGACGCACAGTCTGCCGACCGTCGTTGGTGTGCACCCTCAGCCGCCGAGAGCCACACCTCCACCGCCGAGAGCACCTGCTCTGGCATGCGATGTCGATGTTTCGTGGATCAACTCATTCCCGATGCAAGATCTCAAGTGGCTGGGCAACGCGCGGAAAACGCTGAAGATGTTCACGAATGGTGTCGCCGACAGCTTCCAGGGGGACTACGAAGGAGACGCGCGAATCCCATCGCTCAGCTGTGCTATTGCGGAGACACTGTTTCGCTTGTATCTCCGCAAACGTGGCCACATGTCAAACCCCGCGGTGCTGCAGAAGGAATTCACTCGGCACGCGCGAATGCTCCGGAGCAACATTAAAAACGTACACAACCCGGAGCTGCGACGTGACTTGGTCAGCGGGAATATTACGCCGCAGCAGTTGTGCGATATGACGAGCGATGAGTTGGCCCCGGAAGCGCTTCGGAAGGAGCGTGAGCTGCGATTCGAGCAGCATGCTCGGCAGAACATTCTCCGCGAACCGACTGGGGTCCGGCTGATCAAGACAAAGCACGGTTTCAAGGAGGTTGGGTTCGATCAGTCTGATGCTGACACTGAAACAGCAGCGCTGCCGACTTTGAATACCATCAACCTCGGCAGATTGGCGACTCCTTCGTCGGACACAGATGCGCTAGCACCGGTGCCAGTGCCAGTGCCAGTACCAGTGAGCAACAACGCAGCTGGCCAAGTAGTGGACGTTGCCATGGCCGACACCGCTTTCGAGCCCGACGTGGAAGACGACAGGACAAGTATCGGTGATGATCCGTCGCCGAGACCGCAACCTGGGAGCAGTGTCGACACCAGCCATGTCGAGAAGGAAGTTTCCGAGCGGTTCCAGGAGTCGGTGGGCATTCGAAGCAACCAACCCGTGAAAAAGGTCAGTTTTGCGTCGGCCACTTCGGCTGGCACAGTCCAACCTCAGAGGGCAGGACACTCGACTGCGACGCGACCAGCGGATGAAAAGGCTCCAACCAAGGACCACACCCGAAAGCAGCGCGCTGTCACTGCAGTCGAAGGGAAAGCATTCCTGATTACGCTGTTCGGTCCGACATACGACGTGATTTCGCAGCTACAGGAATGGGCAAACGACCTTGGGCGAGTTTCCTTGTCCAGCATGAGCCGCGAGTTCAACCTCGCTCCAGGTGTCAAGGTATGTAATGCTGTTGTCTGCTCCTGATGCCTGTGCGCGCCTCACGTGACTGCATACTGACCACGTGTGATACGCTGGTCGTTGTGTCCATCCTCCAGCTTTTTCGCAATCTGTATTCGTCTTCATCGCTCGGCACTTTCCTTGCAAGTGTGCAATTGGGCCACATCTACTGCGAAGCAACAGCTCGGTCCGACCACGAAGCGACATATCAAGCCATTCAATTCCTGCTGGTCGCGCTTCAGAGGTTTCAGCGGTTGTTTGGTGACTTGTTGCGGCAGCTTTCGAGCACGTACAGATTGACCCCAGCCAACGACACCCGGCAAGTCCGCGATGCTGCGTTCAACCACCTGATCGAGGCGAACATCGTCCAGGTTTGATTCCCGCTTTATGCCTCAGTGCATTCGTCCTATGAATGGGACTGGGACTGACATTGTCGTTCAATGCTTGATGCAGCTCACGGCGACGGATGTTCGTCGGTTCCAATTCGGCCGCGATATCATTGAAAGTGACGTTGTGGCGACGATTGATGAGCTCCCGCTTTCCCATTGTCGTGCGAGCAACGTGACAATGGCACGTGCAGACGCGGTGAACGAGTTGATGAGGTTCTTGATGAACCTGGTCAACCAGTTCGACCAGAACCAAGAGCTGAATCGTCGTGATCTTCGTGCCGCAGCGACTCAAAGCGTTGCCGAGTTAGCGGTGTCGACAAACGAGTTTGCCTGGAAGTCTGAGCCTCCCCAGCCTCAGATCCATCATGCTGACTCACCGGAGCACATGGATAACGAAGACGAGTCGTTCGAAGATTCCCATGACCCAGCAGCATCCAACTCGAGGAAGCGGCGATACGAACATAGCGCGCAGCATGATGAGCTTCCTTTGGAGAGAGATCCTGTTCGGAGACGAGTCGATTCGGATACCGCCACGTCGGTACGCCCGGAAGAGCCAGCCTTCTTCGTCGACGATGTGGGCGAGCGTCCCAGGGAACCAGCTCCGAGACCTGATGTCGTGATGAAGGAACGAGCCGAGGCGTACCAGGAACTCCTGACGATGCTGTTCCAGGACGAAGCTGCTGTGGTTTCGCAGCTGCGCGAGGTGGATTGGAAGGACCAAGATGAAGCTATCTTCAACTTCTCGCGAAAGATCCAGGTGAGATCTTCTTGCTTGCAGTCTCGAGTGATTGGTTTGGCTGGTTGTAACCTTTCTCGGCGTTGTGGCTGTTTTAGATGACGGGCACCGTCACACGTGATAGCTATGGAACGTTCACATGCAGCTTGGTCGGCCTAGGAGATGCGCTTGAAGCGAAGGTGTCAGGCAGAACGGCGCTGGATGCGCGAGAGTCGGCAATCAATCTCATGGTGGCTCACATCCGGCGTATCCACGACTGCTGGAAGCACTTAGTGCGCACGTTCAAGGAACGCAGCCAAGTGGTATCAACACTGATGGCTGCGCACGAAACGCAGCAAAAGCATCTGAAGCTGGCCGTGAACGCGAAGCCTGGACCGATGAAAGTCGTGAGTGACATGAGATATGCTCTTAGCGTCTCTGCATATCTCAGTACTGACTGTGTTGTATTTGCGCAGGTGACGCAAGAGGAGAGGCTCATTGCGCCGTACCAAGTGTACAGCATCTTTGTCGACAAGAATCTCGCAGTCTCTGCAGCCGCGGTGAATCTCAAGGATGCGAAGCGGGCGGCGAGCGAGTTCTTTCGGGATATCTTGCAAGAGTTGGTCCAGATCGAAGCGCAAGCAGCCAAATCCTCGGCTCCCGCAGTTCCTCAGCGTGCAGTTCAGAATGGCGGCACCATGGCCACCAACAACGGATCCAGCGGCAGCAATGGGACCGGGAACGGTAGTACCGCCAACAGCAGCAACCAAAAAGCGACTGCTGCCCAAGCATCGAAAACGTCCGGGATCACAAGAGCATTGGTCGTCAGTGATGCTAGCGACGATGACGACTATTACTCCTCTGGCGGCGAGTCGGATTGGGATCCGAATGAGGCGAAGCAAGGTGGGGCATCTGCAACAGCACAAAAGACGTCAGAGCCATCGACAGCAGGGTCGTCAGCGTCGGAGCTGATGAAGCAGCCCTATGATCTTCAATCAGAGAGTGGGATGTCCGACGACGCCAAGTTCCGCGCCGTTATGCGGAGCCTGTTCACTCCGGCAGACGACTTGTGTACTGGTATCGACTACCTCCGTGGCTCTTTGAAGTTCGTCGGCACCGCAGAGAAGATGATTGTGCCCAACGTGAAGGCATCGATCCGTATCACCCGATTGCGAGAAGGGCTTTTTGAAGTGCGCGTCGATGTCAACGATGTGATCCACTTCATGGAAGCCCGGATGACGAAGCCCGATGCGATCCGAGCCGCGGTCGACGGGATCTTAGCCAAACTGAACAGGATCCGGTCCGAGTGGGCACAGCTGCTCCACTTTCTGCACGTCAAGTGCCTCAGCGACACCTTCCTCGACGCGTACAACTCCATGAAACTCACGGGGATCATCAGCGTACGTTGCGCACTATGTTTGGGTTCATTCAACCTTGGTTGTCGCTCACGCATGTCCACTTTCGCCTTCCGCAGATCAAACCATCGATTGAAGCGCCGCCATCGCTCAACGGAAGAAATGGGCTGGCGGGCTCGGCAAGTGGCACTCATTGCGTGATTCGAGCAGGTGAGAACGTGGTGTTCCGGGTCACCGGGCGTACGGAAGCGGAGGCGCTGCTAGTGGCTGACTGTCGGACGGCCAAGTTCTTTGAGCACCTCATTGACTCCGGTCTGGACCCAGAGCCAATGGAAGATGAAAAGGGCGACATCGTCGACAACCCATCGGCGAATGATGTCCTCTCGGCTGGCCCACGCATCGATTGGTCGTGCCAGATCCGTGTTCAAGATTCGGGCAACCCCGATCTGTACCACGACTTCAAGGTGGACGCGTGCTGGCTCCGCCCGGAGTTGGCGCCGTCCGAGAGAGAGTTCCCTCACACCGATATCACGGCAATCCAGACGGGGACGATCTCAATGGCCGCAATGGAGCAAATACTGAAGGACCGGCACGAGTCAGCCTTGCTGTACTTTCAGCTTTCTTCCGCGCACGAGCAGTGGAAGCTGGTCAAGTGCATCACAGCGTTCAACAACAAGGCGCGTGGCAGGGCGTCGGCGCTTGAGCTCAAGCTGGCGGGCGGCAGCAAATTCGTCATGTACGTGATCCCGCCAGGCGCGACCATCAACAGCCACGAGAAGAACCTGTACTGGCCCGAGAATCAGCTGCCGCGATCCATTTCGGCCAACTACAGAGACGTTTACGGGTTTCTGACGCCGAAGCATCTCTAACCAACGGTGGCGTGTGAGTGAGTATATCGCGTGGAAAGCTGGCAATGCATGTGCGTGGGTCTGAGTGCGTATGCTTAGGTGTGGCGTGAATGCATGGCGTTCTTCGATGCATGTGTTTACTGAGACCCAGTTGTTGCCTGAAGATGCGTTAGTCATCACCATCATCCACGTCGTCGTCATCGTCGATGTCTCGACCCCCAAGCTTCTCCTCGCCGCCGCGCATCATTCCTTCGTAGCCGTCTCCGCGCATCAAGCCACCCATTCCCCTGCCGCTTGAACCGATCGCCCGGTTGTCGTGCAGCGCCTCGAGGTACTCGGCGTTGTAGATCTCGAAGCGCCGCTGTCGGATGAGCCTCGCGACCTCGCCCAACACACCAGTTTCGCTGCAGTCGCGGTCGACGATGAGGTCCATGAGCATATCGCACATGCGCCGCACCTCGATGTTGGGAGCGTCTGCAGCCAAGAGGAGGTCGGGTACGATGCCACCAGAGCTGTTGCCGCCGTAGAGCAGCTCGTCGTACGTCTCGCGGTGCCGCAGCAGTCGGTAGAAGGTGTACAGCAGCTGCAGAGTTAGCTCGCTGTCGTGCTGCTTCTCCTGGAACAGCGCGTGCAGGCTGCGCAGGATGCGCGAGCTCGCGAGCAGCGGCGCGCACTTTGGCTCGAGCGCGAGGGCACCCACGAGCAGCACGACCTCGAGCACGACGTCGTCCTGCGAGAAGCCAGGCACGAGCAGCTTGGAGAGGAAGGGCAGCAGCGCGTAGTCGGCCACGAGCTTGTCCCACGGGGATTTGACGGGCAAGTCGCTCGGCGTGAGGTTGGCGAGCGTCGCGAGGGCCTCGAGCATCACGTCGTGGCTGGCGTCACCGGCAAGACAGAGCTCGACCAGCGGAACGACGAGCGACGCCCACATGCCGC
Source organism: Phytopythium aichiense (assembly GCA_023338125.1). Classification (NCBI taxonomy): domain Eukaryota; phylum Oomycota; class Peronosporomycetes; order Pythiales; family Pythiaceae; genus Phytopythium; species Phytopythium aichiense. Next base: position 13,382 of record JAADYH010000442.1, on the reverse strand, counting down.
GGTACTTGTACTGCTTGTCGCTTGCGAGGTCCTCCTGCAGCGTGTAACTCCACACGGAGATGTTGCGCACGACCTTGAGCAGCAGCGGGTCTCGCGTGCGGAACACGCGCGCGGCGAGCGCCTCGAGCCCGCGGTTTTGGCACATGAGCTCGGCGTTGCGGGCGTTGAGACTCAGGTTGACGGCCAGCGCGGCAAGCTCCTTGGCCACGAGGTTCTGTGGGAAGTTGAGCACCAGCTGCAGCACGATCGGGATGGCCTCGGTGTAGGTGAACATGGACTTGCAGCGGTCGTCCATGCTCAGATGGTACAGGATGCGCAGCGACAGCGCGCGGAACGGCGGCTTCTTGAGCAGCTCGACCAGCTTGGGGATGAGGCTGTTCTTGACGAGCAGCTCGCGCAGCGCTGGGTCGAACGACAAGTTGAAGAGCAACTTGAGCGTCGTCTGCACCGTCTTGTCGTGGTTGCACCGCACGTAGCGCAGCAGCTTGTCCACGACCGCGAGCTCCACCATGGCGTCTTTGTTCTCCTCGAAGATGCTCAGCTTCTTGAGGAACGAGATGGTCAGGATCACGAGCTCGGGCGACACGCGGTCCAGCATCTGCTCGGCCATGAAGTCAGTTCGTGAGCCACTGATCAACGACTAGAAGCAGTGACGGCGAAGACGCACCTTGGCGAGGAAGACGACGATCTTGCGCTTGACCATCTTGCGCTCCGTGTGGATGTCTTCGGCCAAGTTGAGCAGCACGCTGATGCAGACAAACCTGCCAATCCTCCACACAATCAACCGGTTAGTAACCAGAGATGGCATGACAGTGCTGGTGACAAAGAGTGTGACGGACAGAAGCTGGTCTTGCTTCTTGAGCCGCTTCTTGTTGCGCTTGCGTTCGCGGTCGAGCTGAGCGGCGGCTTCGCTGTCAGGAGCGGCGACGGCGGCTGCTTCGAGCCCGCGTTCCTCCTCGAGCCGAAGCTGGTGGCGCTTGAGCTCGAACTCGACGATCTTGAGCGTCACGGCGCCGATGCGGTAGTTGGCCAGCACCGGGTGGAGCTGCAGGAAGTTGGAGAAGCACCAGAAGATGCGCATGATCGCCAGCGTAAAGTCGTAGCTCTTCTTGTAGTCGTCGTTGAGCACCCGCGACAGCAAGCTCTAAGTTGCAGCATCGCGAGAGTTAGGCTCTACCGACAAGGAGGACCTACCCATCCACAGCCTACGCACCATGAGCGCCTCGTTCTGGACCAGTGCTTCGATGTTACCGGCGAACTCGGCGAGCTGCAGGATCATGCTGGCGCCTTCGAGCTTGGACTCGACGTCCTCGTCGTACAGCCGCTCCATGTACGTGTCCAGCTCATCCGCGCGCGCCGTCACCTTGCGCGCCTTGTCACCTCGCGACGACGACGAGGACGACGAAGCCGACCGCGTGCTGCTCATGATCGACTTCGAGATAATGAGAGCGTCGCGAGCTGTGTGCTCAGCGTCCTTTGCGTCGCTTGGGCCGCGTCATTTCCACCTCGCCGGACGTTTCGCCTGGTTGAAGCCACATCACAAAACTGCTCTCCTCTGTCCAAATATTATGCCGCATTAAAAACTTGATCATACATGTTTTTGAACGAAATGAGGCAGAATGCGTCGGACAAAGGATGCTTGGCGCCAAAACTCGGAGCTCGTCGCTGGCATTGGCGCGGAAAACGGCAACAAAGTGAATTGACTTCGTCTGTTTCCGGAGTGAGTGAGTGTTGCATGGCCTGCGTGATCGGCTGATGCGCGATCTCACTCGTTGCGCTGTGAGACGTTCAGTCGCGTTGGCTGGACGTCGGTAGCCGCACCACCAGATTCAACACCAGCCTATCCTCCGACTGTCATTCGTCAACTTCCAAGCATCTGCACAGTCTCCAACGTCATCTCTCAAGCATGTCCAGCGCCGCGTCCTCGCTCGTTTCCCGCACGGCCGTGTTCGTGAAGCAAGCACTGGCGGGCAACGACGCATCGCACGACTGGCGCCACATTGAGCGCGTCTGGACGGTCGCCAAGCGGCTCGCCACGGAGGAGGTGCGCCGCACCTGAGTGCTTGTCATTATCAACCAGCACACTTTGACCCTGGTGTCCGTCCTCCTTCTCGACACATGCAGAAGGTGCCGCGTGAAGTGCTCGAAGTCGTCGAGCTCGCGGCGCTTCTGCACGACATTGACGACTGGAAGTACCAGGCGGATTCTGGCGCACCGACCATGCGCGCGCTGGCGTTCCTCGAGTCGCAGCAAGTGGAAGCGGACAAGGTCCGCCGCGTGATGGACATCATTGATAGCATGGGCTTCAAGGAGGAGCTATCGGGCGACAAGCCGGTGAGCTTGCCAGCAACTGGAGTGGACTGATCTCTCTCGATGGTACTGATCCCCTTGGATGTGTGGCGCGGTGTCTGCAGCGCAATGCGTCGGTCGAATTCGGCTGCGTCCAGGATGCCGATCGGCTGGTTCGTTGCTTGCTGTCAGCGACGTTGAGTGGTTGAGCTGGAGACTTATCAAAATGCTTCTCTATGATCCGAAGGACGCGATCGGCGCGATCGGAATCGCGCGCTGCTTCACATTTGGCGGGCACAAGAAGCGTCCGCTGTACGACCCTGAGGTGCGTCCCGCGACCGAGCTGACCAAGGAGCAGTACATGGAGCAGGGCCGCAACGCGACGACCATCAACCACTTCTACGAGGTTCGTGTTGGGTCTGGAGAAGCCGATCAGCAGACTGCAGAGATGCTAATAGTCGCTTGTGGATGACCAGAAACTGCTCAAGCTGCGCGGCATGATGAAGACGGACGCCGGTCGCCGTCTGGCGGAGGAGCGCCACGCCTTCATGGAGACGTTCCTGGTCCAGTTCCACAAGGAGATCAACGGCGAGGCGTGAGCTGTAGTCGACTCGCTGGCATCCTGCTCCTTGCATCTTCAAGTAGACTCTCGTTCAGAGCAACATGTTAATGTTAGCCTTGGCATATCCCCCATGCATGTGTGAGCAAACTGTTGATTCATTTCGACTGCTCTCCATCAATGGGACTCATGAACTGGTCTTGTAGTCCACCTGCATGCTGGCTTGGTACGCCACGGGATGTCCAAGCGTCCGCCTGCCTAGCCAGGGGGCCACCCGAGGCGACGCCCGCCGAGCAGGTGCAGGTGCAGGTGAAAGACGGACTGGCATCCGTCCTTGCCGTCATTGATGACGATGCGGAAGCCGTCGTCGAGCTTCTCCTGCTTAGCAACCAGCTTGGCGGCGTACAGCAGGTGGCCCAGGATGGGCTCGTGCCGCTCCTCGGCGTGCGCGAGCTGCGTGAGTCCGTCGCGGCGCTTGGGGATGACGAGCACGTGCACAGGCGCCTGCGGGTTGACGTCGTGGAAGGCCAGACACTGGTCGTCCTCGTACGCGATGCGCGCCGGAATCTCCTTGCGGATGATCTTGTCAAAAATGGTCTCGCCGACGTCCGCGCCCGCCCCGGCCGCAGCCGCCGCGTCCGCCTTGGCGCGCTCGTCGCCCGCGGAGCTCATGGAGCGAAGGCCCAAGCGCGATAAGGACGCGCAGCTGGAGGAGAGTGAGGGCGACCGCTGGACGCGCGCCAGGAGCATTCTCCGCCACAAAAAGCGGGCAAGGAATGCAAGAACAGCCGCAAGCTTGAAGATCGGAGGGGGTCCGAAGCGACCTTCGAGCGACCTTCGCGCGACGTTCGGCTGACATCGGGATGAAGTGAGTAGTACAAGTTATAAGGGATGAATCGAGTCATGGAGTTATGATTCCGGTGCTTCTTTGCTGAGATCGTTTAAGTTTATACCATCTTCAAAACCTCTGGAAACGCATCCGCTCGGATCTCGGGTGTCAGGACAAGCGGCGGCACACCTCAACATGCGAGTGGCGAGGATAGCGGCCCAGCACGAGTAGCAGATATATTGATTCTTGAATGTCTATTTAAGAGGAAGTGCATACAGTTAACATGTATCAGATAATGGTCGCTTAGCGCACAAATTGCGCATCAAACAGAGCCAATGGTGGTGGGTAAGTCACAACCGGAAAGCAGCACGAGCCCCACACGCTCCGTCCTCCGCGTCGATCGCTCCCCGGCGCCTCCGAGAGCCCCGGCGCTCCTCCATCCTCCTCCTCCCGGCCTCTCCCTCCCTCCCTCTAGACGACCATGGGCAGCAGCGACGCGAGTGAACCGCAATCGCAGCCGCAGCCGCAGCCGGCGCAGCCCGAACTCGAGCTCGAGGCCGCCGAGGACGCGGGCTTCACGCTCTGGATCGAGCCGCCGGCCGCCGCCAAGAGCGACCGCGTGCGCCTCGAGCACGTCAGCCCCGGCGACACGGTGCTCTCGCTGCGCCAGCTCATCGCCGAGTACCCCGCGCTCGCCTGCTACACGTGCTACCACCTGGAGGCCGCCAGCCCCGCCGACCCGGACGCCTGGTACGTCGCCTCCCGCCCTTGCCTTAGGCTCACTCGCAAGCTGACGATGTCCATATCTATGTGGCAGGGTCGCGCTGAACGACTTCGTCGAGCTGAGCGACTACGAGGCCGTGGCCGACGGGGTCACGCTGCGCATGGTGCTCGAGAAGTACGACGCGCGCAAAGTGCGCGCGCACGTGCGTCGCTTCCGCGACGTGCTGAGCAACCCGCCGATCCCTCAGGCGGCTGAGGCCGAGGCCGAGACGCCCGCCGACAGCGACAAGGCACAGGACAAGGCCGAGAAGAAGGCCGAGGACGAGGCCGCGGACGAGAAGAAGCTGCAGGAGATCTCGGAGCAGCAGCTCAAGCGCTTGCGCGAGATCCACCAGAAGCTCGAGGGCGTCGAGGTGCCCGTCAAGGTGGACCTGGCCGACTTCTACGCCTTCCCAGGCGCCGTCGCCGAGGTCACCGCGTCCGTCGAGGAGTCGCCAGCCAAGTCGTCGCCCACCAAGGGCGGCAAGAAGAGCAAGGCCAAGGGCAAGAACAACGCGGCTGAGGACGCCAAGAAGCAGGAGCAACAGCCGCAGGACGCCAAGCTGCCCTCGTGCATCAAGAGCATCGTCTTCTCGGGCTACAACCCGCCGCCCGGACCGCGCAAGCTCGCTGGCGATCTGCTGTACCTCGAGGTGACGACCGCGGACGGCAGTGCGTTCCACGTGACGGCGAGCGTCAACGGGTTCTACGTCAACCGCTCGACCGCGACCAAGTTCGACCCGCTGCCGGGCAAGTTCGGCGGCCACAACTCGCACCTGCTGCTCGACGTGCTGCGCAAGGCGTCTGAGAGCTTCAAGCGCTCGTACGAGTCGCTGCTGGCCAAGGCCGCCACACTGGCCAAGCAGGGCCCGTCGTCGATCGAGTGGATGGTCGCGGCTGGCAACAACATCGGCGGCAAGCTGCCGTGGAACTCGCCTGCCAAGGCCGGCGACAAGCACGAGTACGACCTGAACCGCGCCGAGGACGAGCTGACGGCCTCCTACGGCATGGACGAGCGCGGCGTGCTGCGCGACTGGAACGAGGAGTACCAGTGCTGCCGCGAGCTGCCGGCGACCAACCTGAAGGAGCAAATTGTGCGCTCGCGCGTCATGTACAAGATCGTGAACGAGTTCGTCGACGCGGCCACGCAGGGTGCCGTCGCCATTGTGGAGGGCCACATCCCGCCCATCAACCCGATGGACGACACGAGCGCTCACGTGTACGTCTTCAACAACATCTTCTTCTCCATGTCGATCGACGGCAAGAGCGCTCCCAAGGACGCCGCTAGCGAGGAGGCGGCGTACTCGGCCGCGAACCGCGACCTGCTCGGCGTCAAGGCGTTCAACGACGCCGACGTGCCAGGCCTGCACACGCTTGCGACGACCATCGTCGACTACATGGGCGTCCGTGTGATCGCGCAGAGTGTGATCCCCGGCATCCTGCAGGGCGAGGCGGCTTCCAAGCTCGTGTACGGGTCGGTGGACGGCGGCAAGACCATCGCGTCCAACCCGAAGATGCACGCGCTGATGCTCGAGGCCGGCGAGAAGCTGCACATTGCCGAGCGCAGCATCAAGCCGCTTGGCAAGGACGAGGACGAGGTGGAAGCTTCCGCCGAGGACGTCGCTGCCGGTGCGGCCGGCGGCGAGGCTGGCACGGAGATCGTGAAGCTCTGTGGCCCTGTCGAGGCGAAGGGTATCCTGGGCTCGGACGGACGCATGTACGTGCTGGACCTCGTCCGCACCACGCCGAAGGACGCGACGTTCTACGACAAGGAAGCGGAAAAGAAGGAGACGTCGGAGCAGGAGGGACTGCGCTTCGCCCGAGAGGATGAGGGATACGTCGCGGTTCTCCGCCCGGAGCTGGTGCAGCTGTTCTCGCTGTGGAAGCAGAACCAGGTCCGTCGCGAACGCCGCGAGGCGCGCAAGGCTGCTGCTGAGGAGAAGAAGAAGCTGGAAGAGGAGGCCGCTGCCGAGAAGAAGGACGAAGAGAAGGTTGAGGGCGACAAGCCGTCCGATGAGAAGGCCGACGAGGAGCAGAAGCCGGCGGAGGAGCAGCAGGAGGAAGAGGAGGAGGAGGAGATCCCCCCACTCCGCCTCAACCCGAACGTCTTCATGAAGTACAAGGCGTCGACGGACGACAAAGAGATCGCCACCGACGAGGCCGCCGCTCGCGAGGCTGCCGAATACCTGCAGAAGATCGTAATCCCCGCGTTCATCGCGGACGTTCGTCGCGGCGCGATCGCTCCGGCCGACGGCTACTCGCTCTCGGAGCTCATGCACTCGTGCGGCATCAACATGCGCTACCTCGGCCGCCTGGCGTCGCTGTGCAAGCGCCTGGAGACCATCGGCGGCATCTCCAAGTACATGCTGGAACTGCTGGAGGTCGAGATGGTCGCGCGTGCCACCAAACACTATCTCGCCGACGTGCTCAACTCGGACGAGTCGGTCCGCGCCGCCCCGGGCGATGCAATCGTGCAGGTGCTGAACAGCATCCTGGGCTCGACCGCCGCGCGCGACGAGTCCGCGCAGAGCAAGAAGAAGAGCAAGAAGGGCAGCAAGTCGAGCGGCAGCAAGTCGGACTCGGCGGACGACTCGGCCCCGGAGTCGCCCTCGAACGGCGCTGGCGCGTCGCTCTTCGGCTCCACGGCGGTCTGGCAGCGTTTGGAGAAGGAGATCAAGAGCCGCTTCGACTACGAGCTGTCGGTGTGGAACCAGACGCCCGAGGACGAGGCGTCGAGCACGTCGGCGATCGGCCGTGTGCAGCGCAACTGCCTGCTGCGCCGCCTGTGCCAGCGTCTGGGCCTGCGCGTGGTGTCGCGCAACTACGACTTTGAGCTGGCGCAGCCGCTGTCGCTCGCGGACATCACGGGCGTCGTGCCGGTCGTGAAGAACTCGCTGCCGAGCCACCCGCTGCCGCAGGCCAAGCAGCTGCTTGAGCGCGGCCGCCTGCACTTGAGCAGCGGCGCGCTGTCGTCGGCGTACGAGCTGCTGCAGGAGGCGTCGGCGCTGCTGTTCCAGGTGTGCGGCGCGGCCCACGAAGACGCGGCGCTGTGCAGTTCGTCGCTCGCGACGGTGCTGTACCACGCGGGAGACGTGGCTGGCGCCATCGCACAGCAGCAGCGCGCGCTGGCGCTGTACACGCAGCTGGAGGGCATCGACTACCACGACACGGCGTTCGCGCACGCCAACCTGGCGCTGTTCCTGCACGCGAACGCGCAGACAGACGTGGCGGTGGCGCACATGCGCCGCGCGATCTACCTGCTCGAGTTCTGCAGCGGCCCGCACTTCCCGGAGATCAGCTCGCTGTACTTCAAGATGGGCATGATGTGCCAGGACGTGGGGCAGATCACGCTCGCGCTGCTGTGCCACCGCGAGTCGCTGCGCCGCGGCGAGCTCGACCGCAACCAGGCGGCCAACACGCTGCACCAGATGGCGCTGGCCTGCGGTCTCGCCGGCGGCTACCGCGAGGCGCTCGCGTACGAGAAGAAGGTCTACTCGCTGTTCAAGGAGGCGTTCGGCGAGGAGGACCCGCGCGTGCTCGAGTCGGCCAAGTACATGGCCAAGTTCACCGAGAAGGCTGTCGAGGGTGCCAAGGGCCGTCGCGAGGTCGACGCCGCCGCGGCTGCCGATGCCATCGCGAACGAGCTGTTGGAGGAGCTGGAGATCAAGACGGGCACCGACGGAGAAGTGGCCGTGCCTGCATTGACTGCGGCGGCGCCGACGGCGGCCAGCAACGGCAAGAAGAAGAACCGCAAGAGCAAGAGCGGCAGCAAGAAGCACTAGACGGGTCGGCGGTCGAGCACAACATGAGCGCACCCGAGCTTGGTAGGTAGTAGTAGTAGCTGGTGGAGGAGGATAGTGGCGTCGTGAACAGATGCAATCGAGCAGTCCGGACCCGTCCGGACCCCTGTGATCGTGCGATCTACTGTTGCGGCGCGGCTGTCGACGTCGGCGAGTCCGTCGACGAGTCCGTCGGGATCTTGGCGCGCCACTCGGCCATCGTCTTGCGCAGCTTGGCGATGAGCGCGTCCACCTCGCGCCGCTCCATGCCGATGGCGCACGCGAACGTCACGTACGGCTCCGGGTACGCGTCCGAGTGCGCGCCGTACGCCTCGAAGCGCCGGCCGCCGATGGTCTTGGTGTCCAGACACGACACCACCCTGGCCACGACCACGACAAGAGGTGAGCAGGCTGACGGATCGAAAGGGAGAAAGGGAGGAGCGTACCGAGCACCCGAGACGCCGCGGGAGAAGAGCATGGCGCCGAGGAAGGTGAGCTGGCGCGCGCGCTCCCGCTGGTCGTCGATGTGGCGGCAGAAGGAGCCGAGCGTCATGGCGAACGAGATCTGCAGCCAGCGAGCGCACAGTTAGTCAGGCGATGAGCGAGTGCCTCCTCCAAGCGAGAAGCAGGCAGCAACACTCACATCGTTGTGAGGCACGTCCAGCAGGCGCTCGCCCGCTTCTTGGGCCACGAGCGACAACTGCTCGCGCATGTAGGGAACAAGCTGCTTGCGCTCGCGCAGCATCCTCTGGAACCCGTCGCGGCCCTGTCACAGCATCGTCCATGGTCTCAGTGTCGGCACCATCAACATGTGTGTGTGTGGTGCACGCAGACCGACCACACGCACCATCTGCAGCATAGTGATGAAGAAGTCGAGCGCGGGCGCGTTGCTGGCGCGGCCAGGGTAGAAGGTGGCGATCTGCGCGACGACCTGCTTGGACGGCGAGCACACGAGCGCGCCGCCGACGGGCATGAGGAAGTTCTTGTCGAGGCTCTGCACCACGGCGTCCACGCGGCCGCGGCGCATGGCCTGCTCCAGCTCGTGCACGCACTTGGACGACTGCACGCCGTACGCGTTGTTGACCACGTGCGCTGCATGCTCCACCCGTCAGTCCCTCCTGTCCAAGCCAAGCGCATCGCCATCAACACGCACCGACGCCCAGGTCCTGGCACATGCGCGCGATCTCCTCCACCCGGTCGAACCCGCGCGGCGCGAAGCAGCTCGTGGTCGTCATGACAGCCAGCACCTGGTCGGGCCCACCGGCCTCGTCCACGGCGCGCCGGACGCTGGCGACGTCGGCCCGCAGCTCGCCGCCAGCCGCGCGCTCGAGCTCCACCACGACCGGCGTGAGCCCCGCCGTGAGGATGGCCTTGAGGCACGCCTTCTGGTCGATACGCGGCCACACGACGTACCTGGCGGCCGGCTTGTGCTCCCGCAGCGCCAGCAGCACGAGCGCCAGCGACATGCCCGTGGCCACGGGGAGCACGAGCGCCGCGGCGACCGCGCGCAGGCCCGCGAGGTGCAGCGCGTCGCGGCCCAGCGCGTTGGCGAGCTGCACCACGAGCGACGAGCCCGCGGCCTTGGGCTGCACGGCCGCCACGTCGCCCGAGCGGCCCACGCCGTGGCACAGGCGGTAGTGCCTCCGCGCCACCAGCGGCGAGAAGACGCGCGCCTCGCGCTCGCCGGCGCCGACGTTGCCCGGGAAATTGTTGCTGTCCATGGCCGCCAGCGTCTGCAGCAGCAGCTCGACGCTCAGCTCGTCCCAGCCCGCGTCCGGCAGCCGCCGCTGCGCCAGCAGAGACGTCAGTAGCGCCTCGCGCGCGCGCACAGAGTCCGCCCCCTGCTGCACGTACGTGCGCGCCACCAGCGCCTCGGCCAGCGCCGCATTCTTGTCGTTCATCTTGACGCCCAAGAGTGTGAGCAACAATGACAATGCGCCAGGAAGGATCTATTCGTTTATATCCACAAATCCAGTAAGCTTATAACAGAAAAGCGTGACAAATTGAAGCAACAGCACTTGTTTAAGTGTAGTTTTTGCATCTCGCATACTGATATTGCGTTGATATCCACTCAGGACAATTCATCGGTATTGATTTAAAGCTTATGAAATCAGTGCTTGACCCGGTTGAAGCGACATCAACATCTGCAACCTCCGCCTTCCCCTCACGCATCGTCTTCGGCCCTGATGCTGCGGTCCCCACGCTCCCTTCACCCCTTCATACTGTTCAGCCTAACGCCGCTGCCTACTCTAAAAGATAGATGCGGCTGGCGATGTCGCGCACGAGCCAGTCGATGCCGTCGACGAGCCCGGCGCCCGAGACGGCGCTGCACGACACGATGCTCCAGTGGCGGGTCGAGAACTGCTCCGAGCGCAGCTCCAGCGCGTCTGCGATCTCGGCGGCTGACAGCGCGCCAGGTAGGTCCTGCTTGTTGGCGAAGATGAGCAGCGTCGCACCCGCCAGTTTCTACAAGAGCACGAGTCGTCAGAAAGCTGCGATCACCATGCGTCGACACTGACACAATCAAGAAGACGGCACCTCCTGTGTTAGCAGCGCCTTGAGCTCGCGCTTGCAGTCCTCGAGGCGCCGGCGGTCCGCGCTGTCCACCACCCACACTAGTCCGTCCGTCTGGTATCCACGCCACAACGAGTCAGCTTCGTCCAGACCCTGGGGGCGGCGCAATGGCGAAGAATAGACCCACCTGCTCAAAGTAGTTGCGCCAGTACGCGCGGATGGTCTGCTGGCCGCCGACGTCCCACACGTTGAGCTTGAAGCTGTCGCGGCCCACGCCAACGTTAGCTCTCTACAGCCGCTCTGGGCATGGATCCTAGCCACTAGCGACCAGTAGGAGACACAGACACCACGCACTCCTTGTACTCGAGCGTCTGGATGTCGAAGCCGAGTGTGGGCGAGATCTCGGTGATGTCCTGGCCCATGAACTTCTTGAGGATCGTCGTCTTGCCGGCATTGTCCAGCCCCCTGCAGCCCACACCAGCGACCGTCAGCCAGCGCCCAGCAGCACACACTAGCACCCACCCGTTGTGCCAACCCACAACATGAGCACGCGGATCTCCTTCTCCTTCTCCTTGACCTTCTTGAGGATACTCAGCAGCCCCATAGCGAACACACCCGCCGCTTGCGAAATGCCTCCAAGGACAGAGACTGCAAAAAAGTATCGCCTGAGTCTGCATCTGATCCAATGCATCTGATACCGTTGAAGAGCTCCACTCGCGTCGTTTCGGGGGTGCCGCCACTTCGCATCAGTCCCACGCACAACGGGCTCGATGACCAAGGAGGTCGTTCGCTCGGCGTCTTCCTATGGCTTCCGGCCGCCGGTGGTGCGGTCGCTGGGACCCCCAGAGCCTCGGCGGTCGTGGTGTGGCCGCCTGCCGCCGCCAAGGGAGGAAAACCAGGACGATGGCGCGCAGCGGGACAACCAGGCGGACAGCTCGGTGCAGAGCGGACTCGATGGCCACGACTGCTCGCGAGGTGCCAAACCCACGACGCTGGAGGAGCTGCTGGAACTGGAGCTGGATGTGCACCTGTCGTCGGCTGAGGCGCGAGGCGTCAACACCGGCAACCAGCCCACGGCCGATGAATTGCGCTTCGCCGGTGCCAGCGGCGACCTCTCGCTCGAGCTACTGGTGAGAAGCGAGGCATTGAATCGGATCACATTGGGCTGCGACTAACTGCATATGTGACGGGGTGTAGGCGCTGCAGAGCCCGCACGGACGGAGCGAGCACTGGCAGGAGAACGAGGACGACCGCGCGTTCCTCTCGAGAGACGCGCTATTTGAGCCGAAGCAAGTGCCTTCGCCGATCGACGTCCCATCTCTGCGGAAAGGTGGGGTGTCGTATTCAACGCTAATTGAGGGCTCCTGCTCATTCACATCGTTTCTCTGACCGCTGATCAGCGTCAAGCATCGACAACTCCGACGGGATGGCAGACTTGACCTCCCCTGGCGAGCACGTCCCTGTGTTCCCTCTTTCCCCGGCACACCACGCAAGCGGTGACGAGTACGACATGATGTCGCCGGTTGCTCTTCCTGAGTCTCCTGCATACTCGCCAGAGATGTCTGGCTCCGAGGCGGATCGTTCCGGCCTGTGGGGTGTGGTTCCGCAACTGGAGCTGGACGAAGACACCACAGCCGACATCAACGCTAGCTCGCCCACAGCCGCTGCGAAGTCCAAAGTGCAAGCTAAGAGTGTGACGGCCAACAGACAGCGGCGGCCGCGGCACCGCAGCTCTGCCTCGCCGCCTCGCGCCAACAACGCGTACGCTCGGTCGCCACCGCGGTCCGTGGTCTCGGATCGGAAGCCCAAGGCCAAGCACGGTGGCATCTACTCGTTGCTGCTCAAGTTCAAGCCACCCGAGCAGGAACCTGTGCTCGTGGACGACCTGCACCACCCCGACCTGCTTTGCCACGGTCCAACGTCCGTGGTTGGTAGCCTCCATCCGCCTCACCCTCTCCTACCTACTACAAATGCCAACAACCTCCTGTTCCAACAGCCACCACAGTCCCCGCCAGCCTCCACTGGGAAGCCACAGCACGGAGGCATCTACCGCATGCTGCGTCGAGCCGCGCCATCCCAGCGCTAGCAGTGTTTGGCTTCAAGTGAGAGAGCACATTTATATTGAGGAGTTCATAACTTGTCCTCTTGTTTCGGGCGTTTGTGTTCGGCGTGAATCCACATGTCAAGCCGATCTCGTGTGTTCGCACCCAGCGACGAGGAAGGTGTCTTTGATGTCCTCTACACCGCTGCTGTCGTTTGCCCCACCACAGGCCAAATCAAGAGGAGCGAGTGATGTCAATCTGCCAATTAGCGGTTCTTCACCACGACCTCATCCCCTGGTTGACGCACCTTGAGCGAGTGGGTGTCTTACCTCCTGCGGGTGCGAGGTTTGAAACGGCATATACACGCGCTCAGCAGCACGGCATTGCACTCGCCACAACCACAGGAGACCAATGACTGATTTTTGCGAATGTTCCAAGTAGTTGTGGTTGACGGCTCACCAGAAGGCGCCCATGCAGGTGGTGATCGCCGATCTGAACTGGCCGAGCAGCAGCACGCAGAGTCGAGAATCGATCCGGATGAATGACTGCAGTGAAGCAATTGCATCTCCTTGGATCTATCGCGTCCGTCACGTGGGGGGGGAGGGGGG
>JAADYH010000441.1:0-20953 GCA_023338125.1 Phytopythium aichiense | reverse complement strand
CGCCAACGTTCCGCATCAGCTCCGCCTCCAGCTCCGACAAGCCGTCGCTCTCTGCGACCGATGGCGTCCGGTTCCGAAGAGCACGCCCAGACACCACCGGACCACCCACGGCACTCGTGCTCGCACTCGGTGCTGCTGCTGGTACTTCAAGTTGCTCCGAGTCGGTGTGCCGCTGCAACGTGGGTGGGTGCGTCTTCGAATTCACATTACCACCATCCTGGCGTGACTTTGCTCGGACACTTGAAGAGGTTGGTCTTTGCTCAGGTACCATTGTGCCGTTGCCCAAGGTAGGAGTCCGACTCGATCCCACGTTCTGCAGAAGCTCCGCTTCAAGGTCGTCCAACCCATCGCTGCTGATGGCGAGCGATGAATGTTCGCTGCTTACAGAATGTCGGCGGCGGCGCGCTGGTGTGCTGTTACGACCCGGAGCTGCTTGTGTTGTTGTAGCATGGGCAGACGGTCGTTTGCCTGGCGGTGCATTGCCCTTCGCTCTGCTCGCGTCTTGGATCGACTGGGAGAGTTCGTCCTCGAGATCACTCAGCCCATGCAACTCACTGGGGGTTGAGAGCCCATTCGGTTCCCCTTCCACGTTCCCACTTGATCTGACGCCACCGATCTCAGTGGGGCGGTCTGGATCGCCAGCATCGCGAAGAGGTGAGGGAGAGAATGTCGCCCTGACATCCGCCGCGCTGTTTCCATAGGCTCCTAACGGGCCCTGTGTCGCGTCTGCGCTCGTTGCGGATTCTTGCAGCAGACTCAACGACGGACCCTTTGACCGGTCGCGCATATACGAACGCAAATCCGCGAAAAGACTCGTTGCAGTCTCGCCATCGGTCGAACTGGGGCGAGATGTGGATGTGCCGGGCTGTCTCCTGCCACTTGTCATCGCTCGACCAAGGGCTTGCCTGCCGGGCGGTCTCACAGGTTGATCCGAGCTGCTGACGAGACGCATGATGCCTTGATACCGGGTCGCGAGCGCTTCGACATTCTCCAGTTGGTTCTCCGTGATCTATCTCGCATGCACAAACGAATTTCAGTTAGCAAGGTCATTCGCACACGTTGAAAGCACCTGATGCTCAAAGCGAGCGAATATCCCACCTTTGCTTCACCCCCAACCAAGTCTGGCGGATGAGTTGCTTGACGCACAGTGGTTCGCGCGTTTGTAGAGGCAGATGAGGTGCATGATTCAAGGTGGTGGACGTGGCTGAATCCGCGGAGGCACTTGAGGAACGCGTTCTCCGTGACCACCAGCTTCCGCATCACCGCGCGTACCTCTTTGGCGGCGAGTGGGAACATCTGGGCGCCCACGCCGCTCGACACTGCGTCAACCGTCATCAGCGACGCCCATCCGTGTGGAGTAATATCGATCTTGTGCTTCGGCGAGCCGAGCTGGACCGAGTAGGCACAGTAGAGGCCGAAGACGAAGCCAAACAGCCGTGCGACGGCATCTCGATCGCCGAAGTCGTCCTTGTACGTGTCGATGCAGTCCAACAGCGCGTCTGGCACCACATGAGCGAGATGAGCGTAAGTTGGCGCAGGATAACTCAACTATCAGGGCAAAAGCTCGCACCGAGTGACTGCTGGAGCACCACCTTGTGCGTCGCGGTGGCCGAGCTGTTCCAGAACTCGACGTGGAACGCAGCACTCATGCGCGCGTCTCGCCAGTGCCGCTTCCACGTCGCGAACGACACGTCTCCCTGCATGCAGCGGCAGCCATCGTCAGCGAGCAAGCATACAACACCGCCGTGGCTGCCAAGGAGAGCGCTCACTCCGTCGACAAAGCGCGCGCTCAGCTCGCTCATGTCCTGGGCGACGCAGGACGCGAACTTCTGCAGCGCCTGATCCATGTTGACCTCCGCCGGCTGCTGCTTCCCGCGCGGCCGCCCAGGACCAGCCGCCGCCTTTGGCCGCCCGCCGCCGGTCCTTCGCGCCAGCGGTGGCTTGGCGACCAGCCGCTGCTCCGCCGTCGCGACATCTCCTTCGGCGGTGACTGGCGGGTCGTCCGAGGCTGCTTCGGGCTCCACGGCTGGTACAGCGAGCGCCTGGGTCGATGGTCCATCCTGACTGTCGACGTGCGTGGATCCAGTGGCAGCAGCAGCAGCGGCGGCAGCGTCGCCATCGCCCGGCATCCGGCAGAAGAGAGGTGAGAGGAGCTTTTGGCGGCAGTGTCGTCCTGATTGTGGGAGAAGTACTGTGAGTGATATGTCAAGAAACTCACCCTTGCGCACGTCGCATAAAGTGGCTTCACAACCAACGAGCTCAACACCTGCATTATCTTCACCTCGTTGGTGCAACACCCGCACTGGACAAGGGGAAAAGTGGTGAAGCCATCGCGCAGACGATGTGAGACCCAATTGCTATTGCAGCAGCCTCCTCCTTGCGCTCAATGTGGTGGGCGACATGTCTCGAGGGCACCTCGCTCGCTAGCAGATCCCAGCGCGCCTCGGCCTACTCGTCGCACTCGTCGTCGTCGAAGAACACGTACTGCCCGTAGTCGGACGGCTGTCGCGCCAGCGGGATGCGTCGGTGCGACGGGCGGCGCTGCTTGGCCCTCGGCGACGAGATCTGCCCCGACGGCAGGTGCCACACGGCGGTGACCAGCACGGCGGCGGCCAGCAGCGCGTAGGCGGCGAACGTCCAAGGCAGCGACGAGTCGCACGCCGTCGCCAGCACGTCGGTGGCGCCTGCCGTGTCCACGTAGCAGTTGGCCGAGCGCGTCGCTGGCAGGATGCTCATCAGGATGAGCGACATGACGGGGCCGAGGGTCTGCCCCAGGTACATGGCGGCCGAGAAGAGCCCCACGACGAGGTTGAACGCGGTCGTGCCTTGCGCCTCGACGCTCATCAAGGTCATGGGGAGCCCCGGCGCGATAGTGAGCGCGGACCCGCAGCCGATGAGCACGAGCGCCACACTCTGGGCCGCCCATAGCGCGCTGCTGCTATCCCGGAAGAAGCCGTTGAAGAACGGCGCCGGGCCCAAGAAGAGGAAGCCGATCGAGAGCTGCACGAGGCCGATGACGATCACTTGCCGGCAGCCGAGCACACGGCTCAGCCACATGTAGACGAGCCCGCCAATGAAGTAGACGAGGGCGTTGACCGCGAAGCCGAACCCGATGACCAGGTGCTGGGCCCCGAGCATGAGCTGCAGGTGGGAGCCCAGGTAGGGGTCGATGAAGCCGAACGACGCCATGGCGAACGTGGTGATGCCGAGGCACACGAGGCAGACGGGCGTGAGGACCTCCCGGTACCCCTTGGCCTCCCGGAATGACGCCGCTTTCTGCAGCGTCCGAGAGGTGTGGCCGTGCGAGTAGAGTCCGTCGGGGAGCGAGTACTCGATGAACAGGTACGGGATGACGAGCACCGCGAGCAGCTGCGCGGCGCCCAGAGCCAGGAAGGGCATCTCGAACCCGTAGTACTCGTACAGGTAGCTCCCGAGCGGCGGCGCGCTCACGAAGGCGGCGGCGACGACGAACTCCTGCACGACGACGATGTGGCCGACGCTGGCCTCGAACTCCTCGGTCTGCACCGACACGGCTCCGACGACTATGTAGACGATCAGAGAGAGAGGATGTTAGTGCGGACGAGCAAGTCCGTGAGTGGGCGGTGGCACGAACCAGCCGCGCCAGCGCCGACGCCCTGGAAGACGCGCAGCATGAAGACGCTCGAGATGGAGTCGACGTAGGCGAAGGCGATGGTGCTGGCGCCGCTGAGCATGAGCCCGAGGCAGACAAGCGACTGGCGGCCGATGACGGGCGTGGCCGAGGCGGCCAGCGGGCTGCAGACCATGATGCAGAGCGGGTAGAGCGAGAAGAAGAGGTTGACGGCCCAGGGCGCCATGCCGAGCGAGCCCTGTGCGTAGCTCGGGTAGAAGCCGACGGGCAGCATCGTCAACTGGTTCGCCAGGAAGAGCACGGCCGAGGTGGCGAGCCAGATGACGACGGAGCGCACGCGCGCGCGCTGCAGCGGGTTCTGCGGCGCAGACAGCGTCATCATGGCGTCGTACTCGACCGCGTCGCTGCCGTAGCTATGCACGCTCGTGCCGCTGCGGTCTAGCGGGTCATCGGGCTCGGCCTCGAGTGTCAGGGCGCCTCCCGGCGACTTGGGCATGCCCCGGGCCTCGCCCTTGGCGCGCCGCACCGCCGCCTCCTCCGCCTCTTGCTGCTCGAACAGCCGCTCCAGCGTCACCTTGCTCACGCGGGGCAGCGCCGCCGGGGCGGGCGCCGTCTGCGGACCAGGGCCCAGCAGCCAGCTGCCCTCCGTCGCGCGCCCAAGCGCCTCCGCGCCGGGCATCTCGCTCGCTTCCTTTGGTATCGGGGTCGAATGGCTTGGTGATGCCGGGCGGTCGGTTTCTCAGTGTTGGGGTTCACCTTGAAGGTCCATGGCCGAGAGGGTTACGCGTGACTTCCGAATTGTATCAGGTTACGGTTTACGCCAGGATTCCTCCGTAACCAAATCCAGGCGCGCTGGTTGGTAGAAACTACATATTTTTATGATTGGTGCAAACCTTCATATTGAAGTTTATTTTCAGCCAATCCTGATGCGGATACCGCCGCGCCACACGCTGTCTGGCGCCATTTTGATCATCAGGTGGCGGGAACACCAGAAGCTCCGCCTCAAGCCCCTCATTCCCTGCCTCCCCCGCTCCGGTACGTCGCCGCTGCACCTGTAGCCGCCGCTGGAGATGCTGGGAACTGTCGCGCGCTCGGTCGCCGCCACCGCAGGCCGCCGGCAGCGCTTCCTGGCGGTCGGCGCGCTGTCCATTGCGCCGACGCTGCCGGTTCCGCCGCCGGTTGCTCACGCTCGCGTGCGCGCGTTCCAGGTCCGCGGCATGAAGGTGTACACCAAGACAGGCGACAAGGGCACGTCGACGCTCTTCTCGGGCGAGCGGCGGCCCAAGGACCACGCGGTCTTCAAGGCGCTGGGCGACACGGACGAGCTAAACGCGCAGATCGGCGTGGCCATCGAGCAGGCGCGCCTCGTGCACAACGAGTACCTGCCCGAGAAGCTGGAAGAGATCCAGTCGCGCCTGTTCGATCTGGGCGCGTGCGTCGCCACGCCCATGACCACGGCCTCGCAGTTCAAGAAGAACCGCGCCGGCACCTTCGACGAGGGCAACGTAGACCAGCTCGAGCGCTGGATCGACGAGATGGACCTCGAGCTGCCGCCGCTTAAGTGCTTCATCCTCCCGTCTGGCGGGGGACTCGCCTCCACCCACCTGCACGTCGCGCGCGCCGTCTGCCGCCGCGCTGAGCGCCGCGTGGTGCCGCTCGCGGCCGCCGGCGATGTCGAGGGTGTCGTCATCCGCTACCTGAACCGCCTCAGCGACTTTTTGTTCGTGGCCGCGCGCTACGCGGCGCTCAAGGAGGGCAAGGAGGAGACCAAGTGGCAGAACCGCAACATCAAGCCAGGCTCGACCGAGCCCAAGGAAACTGATGAATGAGTCGTGAGTGTCTAGCTGGGATGTTCTTGGAAGGTAGTGCAGTTTCGGCGAGGCGCTAACGGGGACGAACGTCGCAACTCTTGTGCTTGCTCACTCCGGCGACGCTGCATCGCCCTCGTTGTCACTGACCCTGTCGTGCCGACTGGCGCTGTACTCCTTCAGCTCCTCGCACAATCCCGAGAGCCACGACGCGTGCTTGGACGCCGCGTGGTGCACCTTCTCGCGGTCTCTCGCCCACTGGGAGATCTGCCGCTGGTAGACAGCCGTGCGCTCGGACAGCCGCCGCTCGTTGCTCGTCATGGGTCTCGGTCCGACGCTCGCCACTCTGCTCATACCATCAACCACAGCGTGAACGTGGCTGGATCTACCAAGTGGGCAAGACATGGACGTGGCAGCCTACCTCTGAGTTGGGAAGGTCGATCGAGGACCGCTAAACAGCCACCGTGACGTGTCCGAAGCTCCGTTCGCTGCCGGCGAGTGCAGGACCGTGGGCGTGGTCTTTCGCCGCAGTCCGATGCCAGTCGAGAACGGTGCCAGCGCGTATCGGTAGCCAGCGCCGGCAAGGCTCGTGTCTGGTGCCTGGAACCGCGGCGAGTACGTCGTGGGGCAGTGCATTGTGCTCACCCCCGGACCGCCGACCCCAGCGCTTGCTCCGCGGGTGGAGATGCCATTGCTCCAATCGGAAGGCGCGTTCCCAACGAGCGCGCGCTCAGACCAGTCGCTCGAGTCGGAGGCAAGCTCGCTGTCAAGTTGTTGAAGCTTGGCCAAGACGTCGCCGATGCCGCCTTCCGACTGCGACGAGTCTTCAGCCGCGCCGCTGTCGTCGCCGCTGTCGTCGCTGTCGTCGTCGCTGTAGAGCGCCCGGCTGTGGTTGTTGCTGCGATGGCGTCGAAGGGCGTGAGCCGCGGGGCGGAGCTTCTCCACTGACGTGTCCGGGCACAGTTGGCGAGCGAGTGAGACGACCGAGAGGACCCGAGCGCTTACAGCCTCACCTACCTGCGTGCTCCATCCTCGACAGCTTGCGCTCCCGGCCCTTGATCCAGTCCTCCCGCTCGGCCAGCTTGGCCTTGCGCTCATCCCAGTCGGCGGTGCTCTGTCAAACCACCGGTTAAACCCGTCGACAGCCGTCCAGCAGTTGTGCACGCACCTCATCGAGCATCTCCTTCATCTGCTGCTGGATCTGATTGTCTCTCGCCCCATGCGAGCCCCGCCGCCACTCGCTCGTGCTCTTCCGCAGCTGGCGCGCGCTGGCGGACAGTTCCTGTCGCTGGCGAGCAAGCAGCGTCTTGGCCTGGGCGAGCAGTGCGTGCTCCTGCTCGACCCGCTGCTTCCACTGGCGGTACTCCTTGGACGCGCGCTTGGATCGGCCCTTGGACCGACTCACGCGCTTGGATGAAGCCGGTCGTCGGGTCTTGGCCTGCGGTGCGGTATGCTGAGCGCTGTGCCTGCTCGACTTCCCGGCTCCCGCGTCTTCCTGACTGCTCCACGCAAGCACCGCCGGCTCCGAGCAGTCAGTTGGCGACTTGGATGTCGCCGGGAACGCTATGAACGATGCTGGCGCGGGCCCAGCGGTCGAGGGCTGGCTATCGCCTGCCTGGTGCGCCAGCTCCTCCTCTCGCGCGGCCTGGCGCGCCTCCCGCAGCCGGAACGCCAGCTGCGCCTCCTCGCGCTCGACCGCCTTGGAGATGACGTCGAGCTCGCGGTTCTTGCGCTCCAGAAGCTCGCGCTCGAAGTCGTGCAGCTCCTTGCGGACCTGCAGCTGCAGCTCCTCCCTCCTGGCGTCTCGCTCCCGGCGGAGGTGGTCGAGCAGTTGCTGCGCCGCCGCCTCCTCCTGTTCGACGCGGTGCTGCCTGCGCTTCTCCATCTCGGCGACGAGCTCGTCCAGCTGGCGCTCGAACTGCGCGCGCAGCCGCGCCTTGCGCCTCGCGAGCGCGGCGTCCTCGCGCTCTTGGAAGTCGCGCAGCTGGTCGGTGAAGTCGGTCTTGAGGATCCGCTTCTTGTGCTCGTACTCGAGCCGCTCGAAGAGCGACAGCGTCTCCAGCGCCGACAGGTGCATCTGCTGCGAGGCCGCGCGCAGCGACGCGATCTCCACGTGCAGCGCCTCGACGTCGATCGCCTGGTCTCGGCAGCGCGCGTCCAGCAGCGCGCACCGCCGGTTGGCCGCCTCGAGCTGCGCCGCCACGTCCGCTAGGTGCGCCTCGAGCTCCGACCGGTTGACGTCAGCGAGCTGCAGCTTGACCAGCATGGCGTCGGCGGGGATGCCGGAGCCCGACGGAGGCCCGGCGGAGCGGTGGCTCCCGGCTCCAGCCGACGCGCTCGCGAGGTTGGCGGTCAGGAGCATCGCGCGAACCTCCTCGTGCTCCTTGAGCACGCTCTTGAGCCGCGTCTGCAGCCCCTCGAGCTCGGCCCTGGAGCCCTCGAGCGCCTCCGTGCGGCCGCCCAGCTCCTTCTCGAGCGCCTTGAGCTGCGTCTCAGTGCGCTCCTTGCCCTTCGCGAGCGCGTCTCTCTCCATCTCGAGCTGCTGCAGCCTCCGCTTGGCGGCCAGCTCGTCCCGCGATGCGCTGTCCTCGTGCTCCTTCCACCTGCTCTCGACGGTCTCAGCTCGGCGGCGCAGAGTCGTCACGGCGGTCTCCAGTTCATCGCGCGTCGACTGCAGCGCCTGCAGCTGCTTGGCGAGGCCCTCGCGTTCGTCTCGCTCGCGCTGAAGCTGCAGCTGCGAGGCGGTCAGCTGCTCCTCGAGCTGGCGGGCGGCCGAGCCGTTGCGGGACAGGTCGGCCTCGGTCTCCTTGGCCCCGGCCGAGAGATCGGCGTTCTCGGACCGCAGCAGCCGCAGCTTGGACTGCAGCGCCGCCAGCTCCTGCGTCTGCTGGGCCGCGCTCGACTCCAGGCCCGCCTTGGCGTCCTGCAGCGCCTGCACCTGCCGCGTCGCCGCCGCCAGGTCGCTCTCCAGCCGCTTCACTCTGCTCTGTAGCGCCTGCTGCTCGCCCGCGGCCGCTCGCCGAGCCGCGTCGGCCTCCTCGAGCGCGGCTTGCAGCGAGCCGACTTCGGTCTCCACCGCCTTCCTGGCCTTGTCGGCCGCGAGTTTGGCCTGCGAGAGCTCGCTGGCCTGGTCTGTGAGCCGCCGAACGGACGTCTCGAGCGCCTCCTTGTCGGCCTCGAGCTCCCGCGCCGCCGCCGCCAGCGCCTCGCCGTCTTTGGCCGCGCGCTCGGCCTTGGCGCGCCACTTGGCCACCTCCGCCGCCGCGGTCTCGAGCTCGGCGGCGGCCTGCTGCCTCTCGGCCGCGGCGGTCCGCACGGCCGCCTCGCTCTCCAGACTCCTCTGCGTCAGCGCGCGCGCCTTGTCCGCGAGCTGCGCCTTCTCCCTCGCTAGCGCGTCGAGCTTGGCCTCGAGCTCGGTCACCTGCTCGCGCAGCAGTGCGGCTTCCGTCCGCTCCGCCGCCGCCCCGCCCGCTGCCCCGGCGGACGCGCTGGCCGCCTGCAGCCGCGCGCGCAGCTCCGCGACGCTCGCCTTGAGCTCGGCCACCTGCTCCTGCAGCACGTCGCCGTCCGCGCGGAGCTCGCGGATCTGCGCCTGCCGGTCCTCGAGCTCGCCGGTCCTGGCCCGCAGGTCCTTGGCGGCGGCCTCGAGCTCGCGCTGCTGGCCCTGCAGCGCCTGCTCCAGCGCACTCTTCTCGTCCGCGAGCTGCTGCAGCCGGTCCGCGGTGCCCTGCTCCTTCAGCCGGCTCCTGCCCAGCTGCGCCTTGAGTTCCGCCACCTCGTTGGCCAGCGCCCGCGCGCGCTGCACCTGCGCGTCCGCCACCTCGTCCGCCTCGCGCAGCCGCAGCCCCAGCGCGCTCTTGTCGGCCTCGGCGCGCGCGCAGCGGCTCCGCTCGTGGTCGCAGGCCAGCTCCAGCCGCTGTGCGTGGGCCTGCAGCGCCTCGACCTCGTCGGCCAGCTGCGCCGCGCGAGCTTCCAAGTGCTCCTTCTCGGCGCTCACGCCCTTGAAGCTCACAAGCAGCGCGTCCAGCTCGCGCGTCTTGTCGTCCAGGCTCTCGCTCTGGCGCGTGGCCTGCGCATCCCTGGCTGCCTGCAGCTGGGTGCCCACGGCCGCCTTCTCAGCCTCCAGCCGCCGCTTGTCGTTCCCCAGCCGCTCCACGTCCGCCAGGGCCGCGCGCTTGTCGCCCTCCAGCGCCAGCACCTGGCTGCGCAGCGCCTCACTTGCGGTCTCGCGAGCCGTCTCGCTGGCTTCGAGCTCGATCTGGAGCTCCGCCACGCGTCGGCTGTGCTCCTGTGCCTGCTGCTCGAGCCGGAGCTGCAGCTCGTCGCTGCCCTGCTCCTGGGCCGCCCGCAGCTGACCAGCGTCGGCCTTGAACGCGCGCAGCTTGACCTCCGCCCCGTCCAGCTGCTCTCGAAGGAGCTTCTTCTCCTTGGACTCCTTGAGCAGCTGCTCCTTGACCTGCGCGTTCGTCGTGGCCAGGACGACCAGCTGGTCCTGCAGGTCGCTGCGCTCGCTCTTGAGCGCGCCGACCTCCTCCGCCAGGCGCCGATTCAGCTCGTCCGCAGCCTCCGCGTCCTGCTCCGACCCAGTCGCCGGGCCGCTCGGCTGTGGACTCGCGTCGTTGCGGACTCGCGCCGACTCCTCCAGCTGCTTGACAATCGCCTCGATCTCCGCCCCTCGCTCAGTCGCAACTTTCACCTCCAACCGCAGCGCGCTCTCGACGTCTCGCAGCGAGCGGACCTCCTCCTCCTTGCTGCCCATTGCATCCGCAAGCTCTCGCTGCAGACTCTGCTCGCGGCTCTTGAAGCTGTCGGTGGCGCTCGCCAGCTCCGCGCGCAGCGTCTCCACCTCGGCTCGGCAGGCGACGCACTCGCGCTGGGCCTCCTCCGCCTCCTTCCTCCACTTGTCCGCCTGCGCCAACACCTCCGGGCAGCGGCTGCATTCCGCTTCGCCGCTCTGGCCGGTTTCGCTGCCACTTCTGCCACTACCGCTGCCACGACCTCCACCGTCGCCGTGTTGGTCCTGACGCTCCACCGCGGTTGCTTGAGTCTCCGCCACCTGGCGTCGCAGGTCCTCGATCGTCTGCTCCGCCTGCTCGCTCTTCTGCTCGACGGCGCGCTTGTCGCTGGCGAGCTGCTCAAACTCGAGTCGGCAGTCGCGAAGCTGCTGTTCCAGCGACTCTCGCGAGCTCGTCAGCCTGTCCACCTCTGCTTTCAGTTTGGTCGCTGCCGCCAGCGCGTCCGTCTTGTCTCCGAGCTCAGCCTGGAGCTTGTCGCCCAGCCTCCGCTCGTCGCTGGCGAATTCGTCCTTCATCTCGCGGAGCTTAGCATCGTGGCGGGCCTGCAACTTGTCAACGTCAGCGCGGTGGTCTCGGTCGAGCTCCTGCCTCTTGAGCGACAACGCGCTCTCCATGTCCGTCTCGAGCTTCTTGAGCTTCTCCTTGCGCTGGCGCAGCAGCGCGTTCTCGTCGCGGTCGAACTGGTTCTCGAGGTCGTTCGTCTTCTTTTCAAAGTCGCGCTTCAGCTGCTTGAGCTTGGCCTCCTCCTCCTCCTGTGTCGCCTCCAGCCGCTGCTGCAGCTTGCTCTTCAGCGCCGCGACCTCGACCTCTTGCTGGCTTTCGAGCTCACGCAGCGCCTTGGCGTGCTGCTGCATTACCACCTCCTTCTTGCCCTCGAACTCCGAGATCAGCCCGTCGAGCTCCGCTTTGCTCTCGGCTCCTCGGCCGAGCGAGGTCGACGCCAGCAGAGACAATGAAGGCGTCGTCGGGAGCGCCTTCTTAGTGAGCAGACCGCCCAAAGGAGGCTTGGAGAGCGCCTTGGGCACCTCGATCGCGTCAGCAGCGGCGGCGTCGTCGTCATCGCGCGCGATGCTCTTGGCCCCTGCCCCGCCGCCCCTCATGCGCTGTAATTGCCATCACCAATCACATTCTCAGCCCTCCTAGTGACGCTGGAGCAGACCAAATCGACGTACACCGAGGCTTCCAACAGGCTTCAGCCCGCCGGGACCGGGGCCTCCGCCGACCGGCCCCAGCGAGCCGAGCTTGCTCAGTGGCTTCATCTCGAGAGAGCCCGTCTTAGAGAGAGTCGGCGCGCCGCCGCCGGCGAGAGTGTCCGCCTTGGCCGCCGCCTTCTTCTTCTTGCCGCTCTTGCCCCGCCCCAGCAGCTCGGCCACGTCCTCCTTCTCCTTGCGCTTCTTTTCGTCCATGTCCTGATCGGATCCGCGTAGCAGGCGCCTCCGTCAAGCGACTATCAATGAGCGAGCACGACGACAGACCGGCAGGGCCCACCTGACCACCGCCGGAGTGCTTCTTCTTCTTGTGCTCCTCGTACAAGTTGCGGTAGAACTGCGCACCAGACCAAGGGTTAGCCGCCATCACCGCGCTCACCCCCGATCCTCCTCCACCGATAGCACTACCTCGTCGCACGGGTGGTCCCATGTGCTCTGACCCGTGGCGAAGTTGAAGTAGTAGATCTCCTCCGTGTCCGTCGTCTTGCACGGCTTCCAGTTCTCGGGCAGCGGTGCCTTGAGCCCCTCGCGCGCGATCCAGAACAGGTCCTTCTCCGCCTCGAGGTCCATGCCGAGCCAGGTCGCGTACTCGATCACCTCCTTCTCGGTCGGCTCATAGTTGGGGTCGATCTCCTCCTCCAGGACAATGCTGTCGCCTTGACCGCCCTCCATGGCGTCGGCTCTCCGGACTGCTTCGTCCCAGTGCGTTCACGAACGTCGCTCTCTTTGCTTAATGAACACTCTCAACTTCTCCGACTGCTACTGCCGACTGCTCGCTTGCCCTCCGACGCGCTGTGCGCACAGGTCAACAGTCGCATGCGCTGCTCCAAGCTTCCAAGCCGCTCCGAGGGCGACAAGAATAGCAACTCCGCAGTCACCAACGGCCACCTTGACGCTGGGTTGGCTAACAACCTTCAGTGCCAACTCCGTCACCCAGTTGACGGGCGTGGCGGGGAGGTCTGGGCGATCGTCTTGTAGTAGTGGAGCGTGTCCACCCAGTAGCGCAGCGTCTCCTCGTCCTCGCAGCGCAGCTCGTACGTGCGCGACCCGTGCGGGTTGGAGCGCGTGCTGAGGTCGACGACGACGTCGAAGTGGAAGAAGCTCCCACGCGCGTGGCGGTGGACCAGGATGCTGGCGACCCGCGAGATCGCGAAGCCCCCACGAGGCGCGAACCCGCGCGCGTCGTCGTCCTTGCTGAAGTGGTACGAGAGCACGAACGTCTTGGGGTCGACTTTGAACCAGCGCTTCTCCCAGCCGCGGAAGATGGAGGCGCTCTTCTTCTCGAGCACGCCTTCCAGCACGGGCAGCTGACGCGCGGCGTCCGAGCGGACGCGTAGTCGGTGCAGCTCGCGCACCAGCGAGAGCATCGCGTCGCCCACCGACCGCAGCTCCGGTGACGAGATGCGCGCCACGTCCGTCGCCAGCTGCTCCACCTCACTATCCGAGTCGGGCAGCCCGGCCGCAATCCGCCTCTTGAGGTGCTCAACGCGCTGCTGCAGCGTCGCAAAGTCCGGGATCGGCTGGAGCTGTGGCTGTCGAGGCGGCGAACCATGCTCACCCTGAGTGCCCCTGCCGGACAAAAGGCTGTCCTTCCGGTCCCGGTCCGCCCCCGGGTCGTCTCCAGTGACCCTCATGGCGCTGTCCGACTTGGACCGAAGCGCTCGCAGGTCGCCCACGGCCGCACTCGACGCCGAGTCGCCTCCCCTTGGCGCGCCTGATGCTCCTTCTGCGGGGCCCTCGTCTTGGGCGTCACTCTGGGTGTCGCCAGCGGGGATCGGTCCCCCGTTCCGAGCGTCGGGGTCGTCGCTCGCGGCCTTGAGCAGCGCGTCAGCGACGGCCTTGCGCATACTCCCCTTGTACAGCACGACGCTGTTGGCGGCGGTGGAGGGTCCGCGCTGGCGCCTGCTGCGCTTGAATACCTCCCACGGAACGTCCTCGCCCTCAGCGTCCTCCGGCTCGCAGTTCTCGCTCAGCACCTGCAGGCTCTGCAGCTGCAGCGCCTCGGCCGTGGCCGCGTCGCTTTGGGCCTGGTGCACGAGCGCCAGGCTGTTGAGCGTTTCGGCCACCTTGAGGCTCTGCGCCCCGTGGCACCGCGTGCGGATCTCGAGCGCGCGCGTCAGGTGCTGGCGCGCCACTTCAGGCGTGCCGTGCAGCCGGTAGACCGTACCGAGCTCCTGCAGCGCCTCCCCCGCCAGCTCCTCTGTGCCAAGCGAGCGTCAGCGCGTCCAGCAGCAACAGTCGCAGCCATTCAGAGCCATGAGGCGGACGCACCGGGCCCGAACTTCTCGTGGATCACCAGCCGCCGGTGCAGCAGCGGCAGCGCGCGCTCCACCTCGCCGCTCATGATGAACAGCAACGCCAGCTGCGCCAGGTCCTCCGACACCCTCACATCGACTGCCCAGCGTCAGTTCTACCCATCCAAACTCCAGGTCAGACGCACGCGCTGCTCACATTCGCCGTGCTCGGCCTGGGCGTCGCCGAGCTGCGTCTCCTGCCGCGCGACCGCCTGCGGGGCCCAGAAGGAGCGTCAGCTCGTCCCTCCTCTGCCCAACGTCCTCAACCCGACGCCTTCAGCCTTGAGACGCACCTTGCGCAAGACATCGCCGCCTGCGCTCGTGCTGTTGTCGCCCGCGGGCGGCAGCGACGCCCGCGTCCCGAGCGTCGTGACCATGGCTTCTGCTCGCTCCTCGGACCCAGAAATGCGCCTGTTGTGTCCGGCTGTCAAGTGATCATATCATTTCCATATATAAAATTTATACAGGTTGTTGAAGTGAATGGGTCGGATGTGACCGGACACATCAGGCCGTGGCGGGCTTGCCGCTGCGGCGCCAGAGCACAAGCGCGCCCACGAGCCGGAAGGCGACGTTGAGCGCCAGGAGCACGAGGCAGTCGGCCCACATGCGGCCGGGGCGTACGCTGTTGCTCTCGAGCACGTCGGCGCCGGTGGTGGCGACGCAGCGCTGGCCCGGGAGGCAGTCGATGGCGTCGACGCGGCTCCAGAAGGCGCGCATGAGCGCGTGGAAGCCGTACTTGATGGGCGAGAGCGGCTGCAGCCAGATGAAGTAGGCCGGTGTGCTCTCGCTGTTGAGGAAGAGTCCGCCGAAGAGCAGCGACGGCAGGATGAAGAGGATGCCGAGGATGGGCGCCACGTCCACGCGGCGCGCGAGGCACGAGACCATGTAGCCGAGGCCCGTGGCGCAGCTCGAGACGAGCGCGATGATGAGCAGGAAGGAGAAGAAGACGCGCGCGTCGAGCCCGAAGCCGACCATGAAGTAGCACGGCAGCAGGAAGAGCACGGGGAAGAGCAGCTGGGTCGGCAGCTCGCTCACGTTCTTGGCCGCGTACCACGTCGCCGAGTGGTAGAGCCCGCCGTGGTGCTCGCGCATGACGAGCGGGATCTCGAGCGGCACGGTGATGAACTCGGGGTTGGCGCTGCTGAAGAGCTGGTTGACAGCGATGAAGAACATGGCGCCCGTGAAGTCCTGTACGCCCTTCTGGTCGCGGTCCAGCTGTAGGAAGATGAGCCCGATCACGACCGTGATGAACAGCGTCGACCCGATGCGCGCGCGGAAGCCGATCACGTCGCGCACCATGCGCAGCCAGTTGCGGCGGCTCAGCACGCGCAGCTGCGTCAGCACGCCGACCGCGTCGTCCAGCGCCGCCTCGTGGTCGAAGTCGACGTCGGCCAGGCTCTTGGCGCGCGACCGCCTCGCCGTGTCGGCCCTCGCCTCCTCCGACTCGGCGGACTCTTGGCGCGCTGCCCACGCGTCGATGAGCGTCTTGACGCGGCCGCGAGACTCGGGCTGGTCGTCCACGATCGCGAGCTGCTTCATGAAGTAATCGGTCGGGTTCATGAACGATGGGCACTGGTACCCGATGGACCCGAAGTACGCGATGCTGTCGGCGGCCGCCCCGTTGTACACGGTGCAGCCGTCCACCAGCAAGTACAGGCGGTCGAAAAGCTCGAAGAGCTCGGACGACGGCTGGTGGATGGTCGCGATCACCGTCCGGCCGCTGCGCGCGAGGTTCCGCATGGCGAGCGTGACCGTCTCAGCCATGAAGCTGTCGAGCCCCGAGGTCGGCTCGTCCACGAACAGCAGCGACGGGTTCGTGAGTAGCTCGGTCGCGAACGACAAGCGCTTGCGCTGGCCGCCCGACAAGCCCTTGACGTGGATGTCGCCGATCGGCGTGTTGGTCACCTTGGTGAGGCCCATCTCGGAGATGATGGTGCGCACGCGCAGCCCGCGGGTGGCCCTGGAGCTCGACCGGCCCATGCGCAGCTCGGCCTGGAACGTCAAGTGCTCCAGCACTGTCAGGTTGGCGTAGAAGAGGTCGTCCTGCATGACGTAGCCCGTGTGCTTGGCCACGCCCTTGGACCACTTGTTGCCGTTGACGAGGATCGTGCCGGTGCAGCTGCGGTTCCTGGCCGAGATGCAGTCGAGCAGCGTGCTCTTGCCGGCGCCGGACGGACCCATGAGCACCATGAGCTCTCCGGGGACTGCCTCGCCGCTCACGCTCTTGAGGATCGTCTTGTTCTCGACCTCCCCCGTGGCCGGGTCCTTGATCTTGACCTGGAAGCCCACGTTCTCCCACGAGATGGCGAGCTTGGGCACCGTCGTCTTGCCCGTCTTGCCGCCATCCGGGCCGTCGCCAGTGACTGGAATCACCACGCTGGTCGCTGCCTCAATGGGCGGTGTGACTGCTGCATCTTCCGTGGCCATCGTGGTTGCTGCGTGCTCCTGCTGGATCGAATTCTGCACTGCCATCCATCGTTATGCATCGCCTGCGTGTTGGCTTGGCAGGTCCTTGCTGGCGCCATGCTCAGCGCTGAGAGCGCCTGACATGGCAAGGCTATTCCTGGCGCGCCAAGGTCGCATTGGGCAGTGAGTGATGGATCCAATCCGGCCAGAATAGCCTGCGCGCGAGTCTTCTCGAAACGGTCGCGGGCGCTGCAAAGAAGCCCACCTTTCACCCGGTGGAACCCCATCGATCATTCGGCGCCGATCATCGATCGCCGTGGGCCCGCCAAGGAGACTCCACAGTGGAGCGTGTGACTGTCGCGGGTGTCATGATGCTCGGCTCGGCGGCCACGGCTCATCCCGTGCCGCGCTGGACTGTGGCATGTTCACGGCCGCCGGCAGCCAATCCGCGCAAGCAGCGGGCGACAGTAGCACGTTTACGGCAGTCGCCGCCCAATCAGCGAGGTGCTCGAGGCGAACAACCGACGAACTGATCGCCGAACGACGTCCCATGTCGGACGCGATGTCAGACAGCTGATCACTTGACAACTCGCAGACTGAGAGGCAGGCCTCCTACCTGGACGAAGCGTCTGCAGAGTGATGGCGCCGCTGTCGACCGGCCAGCGCGACGAGCACTTTGTGCGGGTGGAGACGCCCGGGCCGGAGGGGGAGGTGCCCAGCTTGACGCTCGAGTGGGAGCGGCTGACGCTGACGGTGGCGGCCAAGAACCCGGCGACCAAGACGGTGGAGGACAAGGAGATCCTGAGCGGCGTGAGCGGCTGCGCCCGGCCCGGCGAGCTCCTCGTCATCATGGGCCCGTCCGGTGCCGGCAAGAGCACGCTGCTCGACTGCATCGCCGGACGCAACGGCAGCGTCCAGGGCCGCGTGGCCGTCAACGGCTCGCCGTGGACCAAGCCGCTCAAGCGGCTGGCGTCGTACGTGCAGCAGGAGGACATGTTCTACGCGACCATCAGCGTCCGCGAGCACCTGCTCTTCCAGGCGCAACTTCGCATGGGACGGACGAGCTCGCCGGCCGAGTACACGGCGCACGTGGACCAGGTGCTAGAGGAGCTGGGGCTCAACAAGTGCCGCGACACGCTCATCGGAGGGCTGCGGCTGCGCGGCATCTCAGGCGGTGAGCGCAAGCGCTTGTCGTTCGCGACCGAGCTGCTCACGAACCCGTCGCTGCTGTTCGTGGACGAGCCGACCTCGGGGCTCGACAGCTACATGGCCGAGGCGGTCACGCTGCAGCTGCAGGAGCTTGCCCGAGGCGGTCGAACGGTCATCGCCACGGTGCACCAGCCGTCGTCCGAGCTCTTCACGCTCTTCGACCGCCTGTACTTGCTGAGCGAGGGGGCGACCGTGTATGACGGGAAGGCGAGTGAGGCCGTCGCGTACTTCGCGCAGCTCGGTTATCAGTGCCCGGAGTTCGTGAACCCAACGGACTACTTCATGCGCCAGCTCGTCGTGCTCGACAAGGAAAAAGACGACGCTGGAGTCAAGAGAGTCCAGTTGCTGAAGGACGAGTGGTCCAAGCGTGAGCACCACGGCAACGAGGCCGTGGTGAGTCCCCATCAGGAGAGCGGGACAGCGGCCGCGGCGAAATACGAAGACGATCAGCCGAGCGCAGGCAGTTATAAGGACGGTCGACTCGACGGGTGGGGCCAACTCCGCGTCTTGGCCAGCCGCAACATCATGCGACTCGTCCGAGACCGCATCGCGTTCCGCGCCGGCTTGTTCATGCAGGTGTTCATCTCGGTCATCGTCGGACTGATCTACCTCCAGCTCGACGTGACCCAAAAGGGCATCCAGAACTTCTCCGGTGCGTTCTTCGTGGTCATCGTCAACCAGACGTTCACGACCGCGAGCCCGCTCTTCATCGCCATCCCGAACGAGCTGCCCATGGTGCTCCACGAGTACAAGTCGGGGCTCTACCGCCTCTACAATTGGTACCTGTCCAAGATCCTGAGCGAGCTGCCGTTGCAAATCGTGATGCCGTTCGTCTTCTTCCTGCCGACGTACTTCCTTGTCGGCTTCGGCCACGGCACTGTCACGTACTTTTCGCTTCAGGCGTTCGTCGTGCTCTTGAACTTCGCCGCGGTGGGTCTCGGCTACATGGTCTCAGGGCTGTGCCACCGGGTCGAGATCGCCCCGATGGTCGGCATCATTTTGCTGCTGCCGTTCATGCTCTTCGGCGGGCTGTTCCTCAACGCCGACGATACGCCGCCCTACTTCGTCTGGATCCAGTACATTTCGCCCATCAAGTATGGATACGAAGGCATGATGAAGGCGTTTTGGCACCAGGTGGACGCGATTCCATGCGACCTCGGGACTGCTAACTGTATCGCGAGGAGCGGACAAGAGGTGCTGAACTACTACAGCATGGTGGACACCTCCGCGTGGTTCGACGCAGC
The DNA here is from genome assembly GCA_023338125.1 of Phytopythium aichiense. Lineage (NCBI taxonomy): Eukaryota > Oomycota > Peronosporomycetes > Pythiales > Pythiaceae > Phytopythium > Phytopythium aichiense. Next base: position 2,378 of record JAADYH010000441.1, on the reverse strand, counting down.
CATGCTCGTCCTCTTGGGCGTTGTGTTCCGTGCCGTCGGGTTCATCGCGCTCATGTTCACCGTCCGCGGCAGCAACAAGTGAGCAGCGCGACCTTGCGACCGCTATCAATCAAGTTCATTGTTGGCGATTGTTGTTCCTGGTTGTTCATGATCGCTTCTTGAGTGAGCCTGAACATCGCATTGTGACAAACGCCTGCTGATGGCTGGCTGCATCTAGCATTCAAGCTTGCACGTGTGGATTCGACTTCCCAAGCACGCAAAGATGGGAGTGGCCGTCCTTCACGACGGGCGCGAAAATACGGCACGTCTCTCCAGTCCAAGCAGCTTGGCCTTCAGGAGACAGAGCATATTCCGCGCTGCGTTGACGTCTCGATCCCAGAAAATCACCTCGCAAGCACTGGAGGGACAGCACAAAACTTTTTTGGTTCTCTTGAGGAAAGCCCACGATCTGCATCCACAATCTGGAGAAGAACTGTGTCGAGGCAGCCGTGATAGCTGGAGCACACCTTGCTGGCTCGGTACTCATCAATAGGGACAACTGACGCTCGCCTCTTGATCGCACTACAAACCCCTTCACCGGCACCGGGCCATGACCACGGATTCCATCTCTGTGGCTCCAGTCTCCGTATCCGACAAGGGCACGCGAGCTCACCATGGAAACGATTCTCTTGGCCAGAGTGTCGAGCAACTTGAACTTCATCGGCTTGCTGACAAAGTTCCACTTGAGGAAACCCTTGCTTGTGCAAAAGGCGATCATAGTCTACATGCCTCCATAAGAACTCCAATCGAGCGAGGTATGCTTGAAGCTTGCGGTCTTGAACGACGGGATGCCCTTGAGTCTTTCACAATACTCATCCTCTCGTCGCTTCAGGTTTTCATACCAGTTGCCCCGCTTGTTGAAGTCCGCAAGGTGCCGATTCTCTCTCGACCTGACCTTCTGGATGACTTGACAGCCGACTTGGCGTGCGTCAGACCCACTCAGGGTGTCCTTACGCTTCAAGCGTGGCTTGACATCTCCTCCGTTGACGTCGTTTCCGACGCTTTCTGCCCGGCCTCCTCTTGCGTAGCCGTCGCTCCAAACTTCCATGAGGCAGCATCACATCACCTTCACACACCACGGAGACCAGTCGTCTCATGCCGGGGTCGATGTCGATCAATATGCCCGCCTCGTATTCAAGTGGGTGTTCGCACCGTTTGTCGTCATCCGAGGCGGAGCGCTTTTGTGGTGTAGTCGGGTCGGAAAATCCACTGACTCGCATACACAGTCGTCCGGTCGTCGGATGTGGCGTCCTTGGTGACGTCCGGGTTCAGGGTCTTGATCTCAGTCGGTAGCGATACAGCGCAGGGGTCGTAGAAGTGTGGGGTGGTTGGCTGCGGCGTGAAAACTCCTCACTCGCAGTCGCGTAAGTGCAACTGTAGCGATCACCGTGTGGTCGTGGTTGACCTGCAGTACTACAGGGCTTACCAATATCCAAAACAACCGAAGCGACCATTCAATGGTCGTGATTGGCCTGCGTCTGCAGGGCTTGCCAACGTCCAATGCAACCGAGGCAAAAGACTCCAGTAATCGTGGTTGTACGTGTTTAGAGCTTGCCAATGTCCTTTTCTTGAATTCATTAACGCCCCCATTTGGGCGTGCAAGGCAAATGGGATGCGAAGAGAAGAACAAGACGGTAGAAGACTTGCGCACTTGACGGTTGATTCGCAACTGATTGTCCTAACTTTGCAGCCAGACATGCCTGCCCACCCACGCGCCTCCACATGTCGTCCTTCCTGAACATTCGATAGTCTGCTGCGGCTCATCCTCGAACTGACTCTCTCGGCTTTGATGCTACGATGGGGCCGATAGTTGATCGTTGATCATTGATCATTGATCACTTTAGGTCACTGATTACCGTCAGAGTCGTTGATCACTGACGGTTTGATCACTGACCATTGATATCTGAAGATCGCTGATCACTGAACATTGACCATTGATCATTGACCACTGTCAGGATCGCTGATCGCTAATCATTGATCACGACCGTTCATTGCTAGAAGTTTTCAAGGCCGTCGATTTCTGGTCGGCACTGCGGTCGTCGATTATCTATCGCGAGTTTGGACTGCTTTATGTTGTCGTTCGCCGCTCGTGGTCGATTTATGCCGGTGATGGTCTAACGCGATTGTGATCACCGATCATTGGTAGTGGTCACCGTCGAACACAATTGATGTTTAGTGATTGTCGATCTCTGATTATTGACCACTGATCATGATCACTTTGTCCATGATCACTCATCGTTGATGAACGATCACTGATCACTGATCATTGATCGCAGCCACTTGTGGAATTCGAGTCCTTGGCTGACGGGGTACGTGGCCGGGGTATATTCAGGATTGCG
>JAADYH010000440.1:0-21081 GCA_023338125.1 Phytopythium aichiense | reverse complement strand
GCAGCAAAAAGTCGCTCGGCTCGAACCCCAGCGGCAGGTTCACCGGGTTGTCCAGCGTCGCCTTGGGCCGGTCGAGCGTCGGGATGGCGCGGAACGGAGCCACGTCGAACTTGGACATGTAGTCGTGGTAGATGGTGTTGTCCGAGCCGTCGCGCAGGCGCTCGGCCATGTAGTAGATCTCGTGGCTCGCGCGGTCGTGGAAGAAGAGCGTGCCCGTGGTGCGGAACTTGTCGCTGTCCATGAGGTCGGCCGGGTTGGCGAAGAAGATGGTGTCGGCGTCCATGAGCGCCAGGTCCTGGAACTGCGAGAAGGTCACGGCCAGGATCTTGACCTCGAACCCGCGGAACTTCTTCTGGCACTCGGCCAGGTCCTCGCAGAAGAGCTTGGTCGAGCCGTCCAGCACGCTCTTCTCGCGCACCGCGAGCTCGCACGCGTCGTAGAAGCGCAGGTCGCCCAGCGGCTTGTAGGCCAAAAAGGTCTCCTGCACCTTTGGGTCGATGTCTCCGCAGTGCGGCACCTCGACGGGGAGCGTGATGCCCATGGCGCGCAGCTCGAGCACGAGCGACAGCCCCAGCAGCGTGATGCGCTCGTACATGGGGATGACGATGCCGCGCTCGCGGGTCACGACGCGCTGCGTCAGGTTGCCCAGCGAGTAGGCGAGGTGGGTCTCCTGGTCCACGAGCGCCTCGACGCTCGTCTGCAGCGCGCGCACCTTGGCGAACACGTCGTCGAGCGTCTTGGAGAGCGCGCGCGCCTTGGTGTTCTTCATGGCGCGCGTGAGGTTCTGGTTGCTCATGACGCTGTCCCAGCCCGTGACGACCGCGTGGATCTGCTGCCGGAAGTGGATCTGCTCCACGTGCGAGTCGGCCAGCTTGACGACCGTCACGTTCCACGGGCACTCGTAGCGCTTGTCGGGCATCTCGCCAGGGTACAGCTCGGCCGGCCGCGCCTTGGAGTAGAAGATGGCGCGCTTCTCCGGCGCGTACGTCAGGATGTGGTCGCTGTTGAGGTACAGCAGGCTGCCGCCGCCGCGCAGCGGCGTGCTCTTGCGCGGGCCGTCGCTGTCCGGGAAGTACTGCGCCATGCTGCCGCAGACGCGCGACTTGTCGTCTCCGTGGTCGTGCGCCTCGACGCCGACGGCGCCGATGCCAAAGTCCGAGAAGGCGTACTGGGTCTCGGCCACCTCGCAGGCGATGTGGAAGAGCTCCTTGTCGCCGTAGGACGGCGGCCGGCGCACGCTGTTGAGCGCGATGAAGGAGAGCAGCACGGCCGTGGCGCGCGGCTGGCGCCTCTTGTCCCACAGCACGCAGCTCGAGTCCATCTGATGGCCCGCGTGGCGGTTCCACGGGTGTCCGCGCAGCAGCTGGTCGCTCGGCTGGAACGGGAGCGGCGCCACGTCGTTCGGGATGGCGTTGGCCACGGTCGGCGCGGCGCGGGGAAGCGTCGGCACCTGGCGGAAGAGCCCGACGTTGAAGGTCGAGAGGTAGTCGTGCAGCCGCGTCTTGTCGGGCTTGCCGTCGAGCCGCGCCGACAGGTACATGTCGGCGTGCACGATGCGGTCGTTGAAGAAGAGCGTGCCCGTCTGGCGGTACTTGGTCCCGTCGAAGAGCGGCATGGGGCTCTGGAAGAAGATGGTGTCGGCGTCCAGCAGCATGACCTCGGCGAACTGCGAGAAGAAGACGCCGAGCAGCTTGATGTCGAACGACCGGAACCGCCGCTGGCACGCCTCCAGGTCCTCGCAGAAGACCTTGCGCTTGGCGTCCGTCACGCTCGTGGCGTTGGCCGCCAGCACGCACGCGTCGTAGAAGCGCACGGTGCCGAACTGCGCCTCGTGGGCCTGCACCGTGGCGCGGAACGAGGCCGAGACGTCCGCGCCGCACATGGGCACCTCGACGGGCAGGTCGACGCCGAGCGCGCGCAGCTCGAGCAGCAGCGACAGCCCGAGCGGCGCGATCTTGTCGTACAGCGGCAGCACGATGCCGCGCGCGGGCCCGTCCTCCTTGATGGCGGCCTGCGCGATCGAGTGCAGCGTGAGCACGAGCTCGCGGTCGCTGTCCTTCTCCCGCCGCTCGCGCGCCTCCTGCTCCTCGGCCGCCGTCACCAGCAGCTTGCCGGCTCGCACCTGTTGCAGCAGCGGCTGCAGCTCGTCCGTGGGCAGCGCGGCGCCGTCCTGCTCGGCCGCGAGCTTGGCCCACGTCTGGGCGATGGCGTGGAACTTGACCCGGTAGGCGACGACGTTCATCTCGTGCTCGTCGAGCCGCACGCCCGTGATGTCGAACGGGCAGCCGTGGTGCAGTCCGCGGTCGTCGAAGGCGCCCGGGAAGTCGCTGGCGGGCCGCGCGGCGCTGTAGAAGACGGAGCGGTCGAGCGGGCGGAAGGAGAGGAAGTTGGCGCTCGTGGTGAAGAAGAGCGCGCCGTGGCGGCCGTCGGGCGCCTCGACGGGCAAAAAGTGCGCGGCCGAGCCGCAGACGACCGACTTGCCCGGCCCAAAGTCCCGGAAGTCGGAGCCGATGGCGCCGATGGCGAAGCGCGAGAAGGAGAAGCGCGCCTCGGCCAGCTCGAGCGCCAGGAAGAAGAGCTCCTTGTCCGAGTGCGACGGCGGGCGGGCAAAGCCCTGGTCGCGCGTGAGGAAGGCAGCCAGCAGCGCCGTGGCGCGCCGCTGCCTGCGCTTGGCCCAGAGCACGAGCGCCGCGTCCACCTGGTGGCCCGAGCGGCCGGCCAGCGCGTGGCTGCGCAGCAAAAAGTCGCTGGGCGTGTACGGGAACGCCAGGCCGTCCGTGGCGTCGCTGGCGCTGGCGCTGGGGGGCGGCCGCTGCAGCGTCGGGAGGCGCGCGAAGCGCGGCAGGAAGGCGCCGGCCGTGGCGCTGAGGAACTCGGCCAGCGCCGTGGTGGCGCGCTTGGTCTGCGAGCTGACGACGCTGGCGGCCAGCGACGCGCCCGGCTGCGTGATGCGGTCGTGGAAGAGCATGGTGCCGGTCTCGACCACCGGGTCCTTCTCCCACAGGTCCAGCGGCGAGCGGAAGAAGAGCATGTTGGCCTCGAGCAGCAGCACCTCGTCGAACCGCGAGAGCACGAGCGCCAGCGCGCGCAGGTCGGCGCCGCCCCCGAAGCGCGCGCGGCAGGCGTCGTAGTCCGCGCAGAAGAGCGCCGACCCGTCCGGCGCGCGCGCCTCGGCCGCCAGCGCGCACGCGTCGTAGAAGCGCAGCGGCCGCAGCGCGCGCGCGCCAAGCAGCGCCGCCCGCGTGCGCGCCGACAGGTCGTCCCCGCAGTGCGGCACCTCCACCGAGAAGGCCAGGTCCGCGTTGCGCGCGCGCAGGTCCAGCAGCAGCGAGACGCCCGCCGCCGCCGTCGCGTCCGAGAGCGGCAGCACCACGCCGCGCGCCAGGCTCGTGCGCTGCGCCAGCGCGTCCAGAGCCGCCGCCAGCGCGTCGGGGGACGGTAAACTACCGGACGCAGGGGCATCCGCGGCCGCATCGGCCGAGGTCGGGAAGCTTTCGTCCGCGTCCGCATCGGCCGAGGTCGGAAAGCTTTCATCCGCGTCCGCATCGGCCGAGGTCGGGAAGCTTTCGTCCGCGTCGTCGGGCAGGATGGAAGAGCCGTCGGTGGGCTCGGGCTCGGGGCTGTACTCGGGCCGGTCGGCGCGCAGGTTGTTCGTAGTAGTGGTAGTGCCGACGGAGGCGTTGAGCTCGGCGAGCGCGGACCGCTCCGTGTCGGTGAGGCCCTGCACGAGGCTGAGCAGGTACTGGTAGTTGGTCGAGGCCGCGGACGCGACGGCGGCGCGGTCGGGCGCGCGGCCGCCGCCCACGAGCGCCATCTGGCGCCACGTCATGAAGAGGTTGGAGCCGACGGCGAGCACGCCGACGACCGCCAGCAGCACGATCCAGCGCTGGGACCGCGACGAGCGCGCCGGCGCCATGGTTCGCGGCGCGCAGGGGGCCTCCGGGTGCGGGCGATGTCCGGTAATTTATCCACGGTGGAGTGGCGCGGGGCGGGGCGGAGCGGGCGGAGCGCTCCTCTTGAATCCCCTCGCGGCCGAACCAAACAAAGACTGCGGACGCGTCGACGCAGTGCGGACCGGGCGGACGCGGAGGCGGCGCATAGACCGTGATGCCTGCCCGCCCAGGACAGGACAGGAGAGCATACGATTCTCAAGATGTGGTCGCACCCACTGTCGTCGGCGGCGCGGAAACTGGCCGTGCTCTACCGATCTCGTTAGACAGCGCGGATTCACGCTGAATTTGACTCGCGTCAAGGCCGCCGCGTAAACTACGGTAAGCTGGGTTACTTTGCACTGACGTGACCGTCGAACTGACTGCTGAATGATTGATCGGTCATTTATACTCGGTAGTTTACCGCCCGATAAGACTGTGGATCCTCACTGGAGCGTTGAAACGTCTGATATCTGAAAGTAAACCAGAAACTCGTGCTGATCCCAAGTCAATTATACCGTATCGGTTTTGTATCTAAAAAAAACGTCGGTCTTGTTCTCCAAACAATTCACGTCTTTATTTAGGTTGGAGGGAGAACGGGTCGCGAGCCATCCCATCTTGTCCACACGCACTTGCCCAGCTGCGCAGCCAGAACACGCGTCGATCCCATGGACGCCGTCTCGAGATGCCCCGTCTCCAGATGCCGCACCTGGTGGCGCCGACATGCGTGGCTGCTGCTTGGGGGGACGCCACCGCCGCCGCCGTGTCGTGCGGGTGCCGCAACGCGACAACACGCGGGTCATATCGTATTCTTCCTCAAGTCGGTGGAATAAACTCCCTCAACTCGGGTGTAAATTACCGACCGAGTCAAGTCAGGTTGAAGTGCCACTCTGGTCCAGGTTGAAGCGCGCCGGTATCTTCCCGCTGATGTATCACCTGATAAACAACCCATTGGCCCCACCTCCTCGGCAGCTGGCGAGGACTCGGTCTCTGCTCGCGTCCCGTTGCGTCCGCGTGCCGTTCCTCATGTCCCTGTCCGTTTCCGATCAGCCGGACCAACGTGGCGCCGTGTCCACCACGCTGCGGCCGCTCCAACGGCTGCCCGCGATCCTCCAGCGGTCGAGGAACGCGCGTGGAAGGCCGCGGCCTCACTGCAGAGCGGCCACGACCCTTGACGCGCCTCGCTCGCGCCGAAACGGCCCGCATCCTTCCACTCCCTGGGCTCCTTCAGCCGCTTCTCTTCTTCCTCGTCGCGCAAGTCGCACCCCAGTAGGGCACGCCGGTAGGGCAGGAAGAGCAGGTTGGGCGGCTGGATGGACCCGCTCGCGCCCCTCGGCAGCTGCGACACCCTCCGCGCGCATCACTCTCCGTCCCCGACGCGATGGCAGGGCGGACCGATCCCGATCCTCCAGCGGCCCACTCGTCGACTTGCGGACTGCCCACGCGTCCCCACCGCCCGCCATGCGGCTGTCGACCGCGCGGAGGACCCTGCTGGCGATCCTGCTGGCGCTCAGCGCCGCGGCGCTCGCCTTCGACCTCGCGCTGCGCTCGGCCGTCGACTGGGACGCCCCACGGTCGTTCGCGCCGCTGTTACGCGTGCGTCGCGCGCGAGACCTCAGCTTCCTGCGCCGGCCGGACGCCCCGCGGTCCGTTGGGCGGCGCGCGAGCCCAGCGGACGAGCCGGAGCCCACGCGCGGACTCGTGCTGCCAATGGACGACGGCGACGCGCAGCTCGCGCTCTCGCTGCTGCTCAACCTGCGCGGCCTGGGCCGCCACGCCGCCGCCGTGCCCGTCGAGCTCGCGCACTGCGGAGAGACGCCACTGCGGCTCGCCTTCGCGTCCTTCTTCCCGCTCGGACCCGTGCGCTTCGTCGACGTGTGCGCGTCCGACGCCGACGCGCCGGTCCAGCTGCGAGGCGCGGCGCTGAAGCTCGCGGCCGTCGCGCGGTCCGGCTTCGACGAGCTGCTGCTGCTGGACGCGCGCGCGCTCTTCTTCCAGGACCCGACGCCGCTGCTGGACGACGCCGCCTTCCAGGCCGCCGGCGCGCTCTTCTTCCCGGCCGCGACGCGCAGCAACGCCTCCTCCCCCAACGCCGGAGACGCCGGCCTGCCTCCGCGGTTCGACTCGACGCTCGCGGCCTGGAGCAAGCGCGTCCAACATCACGCCACCGCCTCCCTCGCCGACATGTCCGATGGCGTCTCCGACGACCGGCAGAGCAGCAGCGAGTTGCTCGCGGCCGCCTGCGAGCGCTCGGGCGCGTCCTTCGCCGTCTGGGGAGCGGACGCGGGCGTCGTGGGCTCCGTCATCGTCCGGCAGCCGGCCAACACTTCCGTGGCCCCCGTCGAGACCGAGGTGTCGCTCTGCGGGGCCCTCGCGCAGTTCGCCGTGCCTGCCACCACTGCTCCCCGCCGCCTCCACGCGTCTGCGTCTGCCGCCCAAGGAGGAGGCCGCCCTCGGCCGCTGTTCCTGTCCGGCCGCCGCGTGCTGGGCGAGGTCGTCGACCTGGACTCGCTCCACCTCCCGCCGCTGCTCATGTTCACGGCGTCGAGCTCGGACCTCGAGCTGAGGCCGTCGGACTCGGCCGGAGACGAGTGTGCGGCCATCTCTTCCCCAGCCGCTGCCGCCTCGGGCGCTGCCGTCGCCGCGCTGTCCAAGCGCGAGCTCGCGTCCGTCGCACGGCGGCGGCAGCAGCACCGGCACGTGGCGGACTGGACTCGCAGCGTGGCCGACTGGAGCGAGGCCCAGCTCGACCAGCAGCGCGGCCAGAGCCTGGCGGACGTGGTGCAGGCGCGCGTGGCCTCGCTCGTGGCCAGCGAGGAGCAGCTCGTGTACTCGCTGGACCAGCTCGCACAGCACGCGCCGGTCGCCAGGGGCGTCGTGCTGCCGCTGTATGACAAGATCGCCGTGCTGGGCGTGTCGCTCGTGCTCGAGCTGCGCGAGCTCGGGCTCGACCTGCCCGTGGAGATCGCGCACTGCGGAGACCTGTCGCCGGACTTTTCGCGCTCCTTCTCGACGCTGCTCAACGCTGACGGAGAGGCCGGGGACGACAGCCGAGGCGTCCGCTTCTACGACGTCTGCGCGCTGGCGGCGCAGGAGCGCAGCGCGCTGTTCCCGTCTCGCCCGCTCTTCTGCCGCGACCTGGCCGAGTGCCACCGCAAGTTCCGCGGGTTCGACATCAAGGTGCTGGCGCTCGTGCTCTCGCGGTTCGCCGAGGTGCTGCTGCTGGACGCCGACACGCTCTTCTTCTCCAACCCGGTCGAGCTGTTTGAGACCAACAAGTACCGCGACACGGGCACGCTCTTCTTCCACGACCGCATCAGCGGCGACAGAGTCTTCATGGCGCAGCGGCTGCTCCGGGACGACCGGCAGACCGTCTTCCACGACTACATGCTGGCCGCCGACGTCGCTCGCTTCTCGGCCGTGCCCACGCTGCCTCGACCGCACGTCCAACCCGCCGCTGCCGTCCTGACAAGCGCCGACGTGCTGCCACCCGACGCCATGGAGCTGCCGTTCGTGCCGAGCGCCTTCCTGCTGGCCAGCCACGCCTGGAACGCGCGCGCGGGCTTCCAGATGGACTCGAGCTGCGTGCTGTGGAACAAACAGTGGCAGCCGCGGGCCACCGCCGTGCTCGCATCGTTCATCGCGCGCAACGACCTGCGCGCGCCGCCGTCGTACGGGGACAAGGAGCTCTTCTTCGTGGCGTGCGAGCTCGCCGAGACGCGCTACGCCTTCTCCGACTTCGGCATCGGCGCCGTGGGCACGCACATGCTCGACAAAGGACCCGGCCGGTCCGTGCTCTGCGGAGACATGAGCCAGAACGTGCCCGAGTGGGCCCCGTCGCCCGGAGAGCAGCGCGTCGGCCACTCGCCGCTGCTCTACATCAACAGCGACAACATCCTCGCCTTCCAGCCGGACCAGACGACCGTCTTCTACTCGGCCCCGCGGCCCGCGGACGAGTACCCCGGGCGGTTCCCGTGGCAGCAGGAGTGCCCGTTCAACGTCACGGTCGTGCCCTTCTCGGCGGCCGAGCGCGCGCGCGTGTACCGCCGGCAGCAACTGCACAGCGAGGTCCTCACCTGGCTCGCCGCCGCTGTCTGGTAGCGCCACCACTCGTCAGTGTCGTCTGCGTAAGTCCAACAAGCACCGCTTACCTTGTCTCGTGCTTCTCTTGCTCGTCCTGCGCTGCTCTGATGAGAGAGAGAGAGAATGAAGACCAGACGCGCGTCGTGGGCCACAGCCGTGCCATTCCCCGTTAGCCACAGCGGCATCGGCCTGCTAGTTCCTCGGGTTTTGCGGACACTCGTCCTCGAGCAAGTGGCGCCGCCAGCCGCGCTTGCCGGGCGGCACGTCGTCGTGGCACAGCGGACAGCGGTTGGCCTGCTTGGGGTGCGGCCGCGGCAGGCAGTCACGCGCAGCCACGTGCTTGTCGAAGAACCTGGCCGTGATGGCCTCGCCGCACTGCGGGCACGCCTTGTGGTTCTTCCGCAGCTCGCACTCGCCCAGCAGGTGCTCGTTCAGGCACGCCACCTCGATCACCTGCCCGCACATCTTGCACGGCGTCAGCATGCGGCAGGCCGCCCAGAAGTGCTGGTCCAGCGCCTCCGAGTCGAACGACTCGTCCACCACGCCGCAGAACGGGCACGTGTACTCGTCCACCGACTCGTCGTCCTCCTCGTCCGCGTCGCCGCCGTCCTCGTCCACCATCTCGTCCGGCAGCCGCGCGCGCTGCTGCTGCGTCGGTGGCTGGCCGTTCGCTCGAGCTCTCCCCGGGGCGGCGGCCTTGGCCGCGGGGACAGCCGCCGCCTCCTCGAACGCGGTCTGGTACTCCTCGAGCTGCTTGGGGCGTAGTGACTTCAGGAAACCCTCGACCTCGTCGCCCACGAGCCGGAAGAGCGCGACCGAGATCTCCTTGGCCACGTCGCGCACCTCGCGGTTCTGGTGCGCGAACGCGTTGCTGTCTTCAAGGAAGCCCATGATGCCGGCCACCGAGTGGTCGCTGTCGGACGTCAGCGGGCAGGCGCCGATCAGCTCCTTGACGAGCTGCAGCCGCCCGAGCAGCAGCTTGAGCGCCAGCGGCTTCTTGGGCCGCTTGAGCACCTGCGCGCTCACGAAGGCCACGCCCACGTTCTTGGCGGCCGCCAGGCGCCGCAGAGCCGCTGCTGCCTCGTCCCGCACCTTGGTCTGCGGGTCCCCGAGCTTACTGACGAGCTGCGTCATGCTGTTCCCGAGCTGCGTGGACGGCGAGCAGGCGTCAGGTGAGACCAAGAGAGACCAAGAGAGAGAGGCGAAGGCAACTCACAATGTGGCACATGTCGTCGCGGCGCACGCGCGAGCCGAAGGCCATCATGCGGTCCAGCAGGCGGAAGGCCGAGAGCGCGACCTGCGCGATGCGGTCGCCCGCGCCACTCTGCACGAGCGTCGAGCACACCTCGAGCACGAGCATCTGGTCGGCACGGAACGCGTCCAGGTCCATGGCCACCTTGCGGATGGCCGCGTCGCGGTGGTTCCACAGGTTGCTGTAGAAGCAGCGCGTGAGGTACTCGCCGATGACAGCGATCATGGTCTCGCTCTCCTTGGCCAGCGCCGGCGGGATCTCGTCTGGCTCGGGCAAGTTCTCCGCCTCCGGGATGCCGTGCAGCGCTTCCTGCGCACCGCCGCCACCGCCCTGCTCCTCCTCCTCGTCCTCCTCCTCGTCCTGGTAGTAGTTGCGGCCATCGTTCGGCCGTCTCCGACCGTTTGGAGACTCGTCAGCGTCCTCTTCCGCCTGCCGACGGCCAGGCGCGGGTCGGTACGCGCCTCCCGACCGCTTCGGCGTCGGTGCGATGTCCTCCGGGTACATGTCGCGCGGGGAGAAGCTGGAGGAGGCCGACGGCGCGGACACGACGCCCCCCTTGGTGCCGGCGATGGCCGCGGCGCCCGCGCGAGGCAGCACCTGGCTCCTGGAGGAGGCAGTTGCGCGCGTGCCGGGGCCCAAGGGGGATGAAGACGACCCCGAGGGGAAGGGCGAGGCCACCGAGATGGACGAGCCCGTGGAGCGCATCGAAGCCGAGGGGAGCGGCAGGATGGTCATCGTCTCGTTGCTGTCGACCGTGGCCTCGAGCATGCTGATCTCGTCCTTGATGTGCTTGGCCAGGTCGTAGTCCTCGTTGGCGACCGCCTCGCGCTTCTGCGCCTCCAGCCGCGTGAGCTGCAGCCCGATGCTCTTGAGCTGCTCCTCCATGTGCTTGAGCCGCTTGGCTTGGTCGTAGTCCTCCATGGCCACGGCCTGGTCCTTGGCCGCCTGGATCTCGCGAATGCGCGCCGCCGTCTTGGCGTCGAACCGCAGGTCGAAGCTCAGGTCGTCCGCGCTGTTCCCCCCTGCTCCTCCTCCCTTGCCCACCGGGCTCACCTGCGGCTTGGGCACTGACCGCGGGTGTGGCGAGCGCGAAGGGGAGCCCAACATCTTGCCCGTCGACTGGCTCGGCAGCTCGTCCTGCTGCTGCGGCACCTCCAGGCGCTCGCCGCACAGGTTGACGGCCATGATGCCGACCTGGAGGGGCGAGTCAAGAGCGTTAGCGAGCGGTGGGACAAGGCGGTAGGGAAAGGCGAGAGAGGACGCACCTGGCTGTAGATGTTGCGCTCGTTGACGTAGCACTGGTGCAGCACGAGCCGCACCCACGCGGCCTGATTGTCGATGTGCACCGTCTTGAGCTCGCGTGCCATGTAGTTGCTCTCGACGTTCGACTTGAGCGTCAGGTACCTGCGCGTCCGCCAGGTGAGGACGAGGTAGGGGGCGGCGAGTAGAGAGCAGGTGGGGAGTAGGTGGAGACGCACCCGAGCCGCTGGAACTGCGCGTCCTCGAGCGCCGCGTCCTTGGACAGGAAGAGCTCGATCTTGGTCGCGATGTGCGTCTGGTGCGACAGCAGTTGCACCTACGGGAGGGCAATGCGGCGCGTCAGCTTAGGGCACGACGGCAGTCCGAGACGCCCCGCGGTACCTGTGTGAGGCGGCACAGCCCGTCCGCGAGCTGCAGCACGAGCTCCTGCGGGTACTCGCAGTTGCTGCCAGTCGCATGCAGCGTTAGTGTCAGTGGCCGCCCTACCGGCCGCCCTACCGGCCGCCCTACCGGCCGCCCTACCGTGGGGTCATGAAGCCGCGACTGGCCGCCGCGTGCTCGTTCAGCTCGCGCGCAGGGAACGCCGGGTCCTCCCCGGAGCAGCGCGCCACGCTGAACCGCAGCTTGCTCATGCTCGCGTCGCTCGCCCGCTCGGCTTCAAGCTGCCAGCGCGTCCGTCGGTCGGGTCGGTTCGGTCGCCCAGTGTGTGCCACACCACACCACGCGACGATTCCCTCCCGAATCGTGTCGCCCGCATAAAGTCGCACTTTGCGCGGCGCTCAACGGTAGTCGCGCCTGGCCACCTGCCACGCTGCCACTGGGGGGCCCCACTTTCACTGGCCCTCAGTATAGGAACCTCCGCGTCTCGGCCCCCATTGAAGCGGTGCGACCGACGGCGGTCGCTCCGGGCAGCAGCATGGCCCGCAAGAACGTCATCACGGAGAGCAGCGACGAGTCGGACGGCGGGCGCTCGTCCGCGTCCGGGTCGGTGAGCTCGCGCTCGCGCTCGGGCTCGGGCTCCGGCTCCGGCTCGGACTCGGGCAGCGGCAGCGGCTCCGGCTCGGGCAGCGGCTCGGGCTCGGGCTCCGACTCGGGCTCCGGCAGCGGCTCCGGCTCCGGCAGTGGCTCCGGCAGTGGCTCTGGATCGGGCTCCGGCTCCGGATCGGGCTCTGGATCAGGCTCGGGCTCCGGCTCGGAGGCGTCCGCGGGCTCGGCCGCGTCCGCGCGCAAGGCCCGCAAGCGCGGCAAGCGGCCGGCCAAGAAGGCGGCGGCGACCTTGCCCGGCAAGAAGAAGCCGACGCGCAGCAAAAAGTCGGGCGTGACGGCGGCCCGCGCGGCTCGGCAGGCGGCGGACGAGCAGGCGGCGGACGCCGACAATGAGGGGGACGGCGGCCGCCGCAAGAAGGCGGCGGCCAAGAAGAAGCCGGCGGTCAAGGACGAGGAGGACGAGGAGGACGAGGAGGACCCGGAGCTGGCCGGGCTCACCGAGGTGGAGAAGGAGAAGCGCCTGCTGGAGAAGTACGAGGCCGAGGAGCGCCGCAACAAGGAGAAGGACCTGAAGAAGCGGCTGGCCGCGGCCGCTGGCGCCGAGGAGCAGCAGCAAGAGGACGGGGAGGAGGAGGAGGAGGTCGTGACGACGCGGCGCGGCGGCTCCGGCAGTCGCGAGCGCGAGCGCCGCAAGGAGGCTCTGCAGAACCTCAAGGTCAACAAGAAGGCGGGCGACAAGCCGCGCTCGATGCTGAGCAACCGGCTGGGCGACGACGACCGCAGCGACGACGGGGACGAGAGCGGCGGACGCGGCGGCGGGCGCGGCCTGGCCGAGAGGCGCCGCCGCCGGCAGGAGCTGACGCGCGGCAGCGGCGGCCGGCGCCACGCACGCTCGGACTCGTCAGACTCGTCGGGCTCGTCCGGCTCGTCGGACGCGTCCGAGGACGAGCGCAAGCCGCGGCGCGAGGCCAGCACGAGCGCGGCCGCTGCGGCCGTGGCCAAGACGCTGGGCGTGGGCGGCGCGGCGGCCGCGGACGAGGAGGACGCGGCCGCGGCGCTCAAGCCCGAGGAGAACGTGCCGGTGACGTGGAGCCAGGCCAACCACTACCTGCTGCGCAAGCGCGCGTTCTTCGAGAAGCACTTCTTCGAGCCCTACTTCGACAAGCTGGTCAAGGGCGTGTACGTGCGCGTGCCCATCTCGGTCGTGGACGGCGAGACGGTCTACCGCTTCTGCGAGGTCGCGGGCGTTTGCAAGCTGCCGCGCACGTACACGTTCATGGGCGAGACGACGAGCAAGGGCCTCGTGTGCTCCTTCGGCAAGAGCAAGCGCGAGTGGAAGCTCGGCGGCGTGTCGTCGCACTCGCTGCAGGAGCGCGAGTTCCTCGTCTGGCGCGCCACGATGAACAAGGAGCGGCTGCACTTCCCGACGCACGCCGAGGTCAAGGCGCTGTACGGCAAGAAGCAGCGACTGACCACGCGCCACCGGTACACGGAGGAGGAGGTGGACGAGATGGTGCGGCGCAAGCAGGCCGTGGGCGTACCCAGCGTGTCGCTTGGCGTGCAGCGCGTGCGGCTCGAGCGCGACCTCAAGGCGGCGCAGGACATGAAGAACTTCGAGAAGGCCGTGGTGCTCGAGGGCCGGCTGCAGAAGCTGCTGGCCGAGAACGAGGCGCGCCAGAAGCGCAAGAGCGACGACGTGCTGCGCATCAACGAGATCAACCAGCGCAACCGCGAGGCCAACATGCAGCAGGACCTGCGCGCGCAGGAGCTGCACGACGCCATGGCGGCCAAGATGACGAGCGCCGAGCGCCTGCAGTTCGTGCGCGCCAACCAGAAGAAGATGTACATGTCGAGGGACAAGCTCGAGAAGAACCTGGCGGACGGGAAGCTCATCACCATGCCCGACGGCCGCGTCATGACGTCCAACAAGCTGCACGAGGTCGAGGCGCTGCCGGACGACCTGCTGTCCAAGGCCGGCAGCCTGCACGCGCCGAACAGCACGCTGGCGACGGCGAACAGCGGCAAGGACCCGGAGAGCGGGCTCGAGATCGACATTGACGCGCTGCTCGAGAAGCAGCGCAAGCGCAAGGAGCAGCAGCAGGTGCAGCAGCAGGAGCGCGAGCTGCAGGCCGCCGCCAGGGTGCAGTTCGAGGGCGGCGCAGCGCCTACCAACGCGCAGGAGGCGGCCAACACGACGGTGCGCATCCAGGACGACGACGGCTCGTGGATGACGCTGCGCGCCGCCAGCGAGATCATCCGGGACAAGAAGGCGCGCGCCACCGTGCCCACCGCCGCCAAGGCCGCGCGCAAGGGCATTACGGTCAAGGAGTACTTTGACCGCGTCAAGCGCCGCCGCGTGGACGGAGACGCCGCCGCCTGAGCCCGCGAGCCGATAGCAGCAGCGGCCTCGGCAATGCCTTAAAGTAAACTTGCCATGCATCTTGCACTTCTCGGTGTGGTGGTGGTGGCCTTGCGCTGAAGCAAACGTCTATGAGTCAATGGGCTCATAACACCTACGACGCTATCGAGGTCGAGAGCGCAAGGTCCTGTGTCGGCAGCACCGCTAGGCCGAGCGCAAGATCACTGCACCATCGACCAGTTCTCGATGGGGATGTTTCGAGCGGCGTTGACGTCGTGGTCGAGGCAGCCACCGCACGAGTGGCAGTCAAAGTCCGAGCTGCCACCGAGCGAACGGTTCAGCTCGCCGAAGGCGGGCCACGTCGTGGGCGTGAACTCCTCGCCGCACATTCCCACCGGGCCTCCGACGCGGGCCATTGCCATGCACACGGAACTTGTAGCGGATAAGTGAGCTTGAGACACCCGGGCTCTCAGTCTCGGTGTGGCGGTGGCCGACTGGTGTGACGGTGCGACAGCGACGTGGGGCAGACGGGGGGCAGCCGTGAGTCAGATGATGGCTACACCGTTAGTTGAGCGTCGCCACTTCACGCGGGACCCGAAGCTGATGAAGAGCGGGAGATGGAGATGGACATCGATCCAGTTGGGGATCCCAGACGCCCAGACGCCCCTAACCTTCGTCTTGTGCATCCCGGGGTTCGAGATGCCAGCGGGATGGGGCGGAGGGCCCACGCTCCGCCCCCCACGGAAGCCCCTGGAGCTCGCTCGCACCCCATGTCATGGTGACGAGGAGCGCGTCGAGGAGTCCTGCGCTGGCCTCTTTCGGCGCTCTGGCTGCGTGCGCTCCGCCCCAAATCAGGAGCAGTTCAAGCATCTTACGACACATCCTCCGCCGCCTTCCACGCCCTACCGCGCTCTGCCCAGCCTCATCCTCATTGTGGAACGCGGCGCCAACATGGAGGACCTCAAGCGCCGGAGCGCCGGCCGCTTTCCGCCCGTCGATGCCGAGGCGCTCGGCTACGAGTTTGCCAACTCGCCGCGAGGTTCGTCTCGCTCCTCGTTGGTCGATCGACTGGAGTGCAGGACTGACGCGGATGAGGACGCCAAGGGAACGACCCGCGCGAGCGGCGGCGCATCGGAGACGTGCACGTGCTGACGCTCAAGGAGCGCGCGCAGCGGCTGCTGGACGGCCCCGGGGGCGTCGCCGTCGAGACGCTCAACGTGTTGCTGAGCCTCGTGCTCGTCGTCATGGCCGTTGCCGACGTACGTACGTCCGCTTGCTCCCGTGCCGCTGACCGCCGAGGCTAACAACGAAGGTGAGCGCAGACATACCAGGAGGAAGAAGTTGACACGACGCCGAGCTTCTCGCCGTTCGAGATCGCCTGCATGTTCTTCTTCCTGGCCGACTACGTGCGTCCATCGTGAGCGCCACCACCACCTCGCCCCTCTGTCCGAGGTGCTCACGAGCGTGTGCTGCCGCCGATGCCCAGGCCCTCCACCTGTTCGCGAGCGCGGACCGATTGCGCTTCGTCATCAGCCCCATCGGCCTCATCGACGCCGCCACCATCCTGCCCACGCTCATCACGGTGCGTCGGCATCGACCTCGCCCTCCGCTGGTCCTTGAGGTGCTCACTCGGCTGCCACCAGTTCTTCCTCGTGTCGCTCAGCCTGTCGGTGATGTCGGTGCTGCGCGTGGCTCGCATCTTCCGGCTGCTCGCCATTCTGCGCCTCTATCGCATCGTGCAGGCCTATCGCGGCTACGACTACCAGCTCGCGGTGCTGGCCTTCCTGATCGTGGCGCTCGTCATGGTGGCCGCGGGCATCTTCCAGGCGCTCGAGCAGTCCTACTACGCAGACCAGGGGCTCGACCCGCTGCAGTTCCACGTGGCCGTCTACTTCGTCTTCGTCACGGTCGCCACCGTCGGTACGTGTCTTCCTCTCTTGCCGCTCCCTCGCCTCGCGGCTTACCTCGCTGTTGCCTCGCAGGGTACGGCGACATCTCTCCGCGCACTGCCGCCGGTAGGTCTCTCTCACACCAGGACAGACCGCTCTGCTGGCCCCTCGCCTGACAATCCTCTCCGTGTCCGCGCTCGCAGGCCAGGTGTTCGTGATCCTGCTCATCGTCGTGATCGTGACGGCCGTGCCGCGGCAAATCAACCAGCTCGTGGAGCTGTCCAAGCTGCAGCACGGCTACATGCACAGCTACTCACTCCGCAAGCGCAGCGTGCACTACGGCGGGCATGTGTTGGTGACTGGCCACTTGACGCCCGAGGCCGTGGCCGCCTTCCTCCAGGAGTTCTACCGCTCTCGACAGGGCCGCGTCAACATGGACGTGGTGCTGCTGGCGGACCACGCGCCGTCCGACCGCATGCAAGCGCTGCTGCTCGGCGTGCGCTACCGCCGGCGCGTCACGTTCCTCAAGGGCAGTCTGCTCCGCGATAAAGACGCCAAGCGCGCGCACGTGGACAAAGCCGCCGCCGTCTTCATCCTGGCCAACAAGAAGGCGCGCGCGCGGCAGGCCGAGGCGGCCGACGCGCTGGCCGTGCTTCAGGCGCTGGCGGTCGACAAGTTCCGTTTCCGCACTCAGCTGCGCGAGTCGGCCGATGGTCGCCACGGCGACTCGCACTGCCGCATGCGCTGCTTCCTCGAGATCCTGTCTCCGCAGCGCACACGCGGGCTGCGAACCATCACGGGTGTCGAGGTGGCACTCAACGCGCCGCGGCTGCGCACCGCCATCCTCGCTCGCAGCATCGTGTGCCCTGGTGCCACGGCGCTGCTGCTCAACCTACTCTACTCGGCGCCGGAGCTGCACGTGGCGCACGGCAAGGCCTCGCACATCCCGTGGATCGCAGAGTACGCGGCCGGGCTGCAGCATCTGCTCTTCCCCGTCTGTCTGCCACGCTACTTCGACGGCCTGCGCTACCACCACGCCGCTGCCAAGCTCTACCAGCAGTGCGTGCTCGCTGACAGGCAATGAAGGGCGATGGTCGCCGTCACTGACGCGTGGATTGTCATGTGCAGCTTCCAGGTGATGCTCATTGGGCTCTACGACGACTCGGCGGCCACCCAAGGACGCAGACGTATCCGTCTCTGCCCATTCGGCGAGAGTCTGCGCGGCCAGTGCGTTTCGCTCTCCGTTCTCCGTTCTCCGTCGTTGATCCGTGGCTGACGTTGCTTGCATGTCATCATGGTGGCAGTGACATTGGCTTTCTCATCGCGCCAAGTGCGTCGGCGGCCAAGCTCGCGGTGGACTCGCTCGAGCACTTCCTGCACGCGCCACCGCCCCGCGTGGCCCGCCGGGGGAGCAAGAGGGGCAGCGTGGGCGGCGGAGCACCGCTGTCGACGCTCGTCTTCTCGTCCGACACGGTGCTGAGCCGGCAGTCGTTCGCCGAGGCCCGCAGCCACTCGATCCGACTGGAAGAGGAAGACGTGCACGTCGGCGTGGACGAGGCAGATGACGACACGCGCACGTCGGACGAGGACGAGGACGAGGACGAGTCGGTGCACTCAGTATCGTCGCTACCGCCGTACACGCCCGTGACGTCGTCGGTGGCCCCCCGCATGCTCCGGATCCACTCGGACTCGAGCATCGGCGCGTCCCGACCCGCGCCAATCCGTCGACAGCTGACGGTCCCGGCGCTGCGTCGCTCGGCTTCCAGCGGCCTCGATGGCGGTAGTCGCCGCCGGCTGCGCGACCACGTGGTCATCTGCGGCCCGATCGCGCTCGGCTTCCAGCTCGCGTGGTACCTGGACGCGTTGTTCTCGCTCGAGGCGACGACGCGGCCGATGGTCGTGCTGCTGGTCAAGGCGCTGCCGACAGAGGAGGAACTCGGCGACATGTTCCCGCGGCCGCTGCCGCCCAGCTGCGTGCTGGACAAGGGCGTCTCGCAGAACGTGGAGGACCTGCTGCGCGTCCGCGCGTTCGACGCGCGCGCCGTGCTGTTCGTGCCCGGAAGCTGGACGTTCGACGCGGACGAGCTCGGCGCCGGCGAGAGCGAGAGCGTGGACGACCACCTGCTGGACTACCAGGTCATCATGTCGACGCTGTCGCTGCAGACCATCCAGGAGGTGCGGCGCGACGCGCTGGACGGGTCGGCGCCGCCTGCCGTGCTGTCCTGCTCTGTCGTGCGCTCTCGCGACAGCATCAAGTACTTTGCGTACAAGATCAGCAAGGACGACCATGAGCACCACGAGCGGGCGTCGCGGCGCCGCGACTCGCTCTACGACAATCACCACCACCACCACCACCATCACCACCACGACGATAGCCGCCACGAGCCGCAGGGCCACGGCGCGTGGGCGTTCCTGGGGCTCCACGCGCGCGGCGACCACGGGCGCCACGAGATGAGCGCGCTGGAGGCCGAGCTGCTGCTGCCGGCTGAGTTCGCGCCGGCCTACGCGGCGGGCGAGGTGTTCGTCGACAGCTTCCTGGACACGCTGCTGTGCCAGTCGTTCTTCAACCCGTACGTGATCGACCTCGTGCGCGCGCTGGCGGGCGACTACTACTACCACGGGGACGCCCACGGGCCGGACGACCAGCAGCAGAGCTTCGCAGCGGATAGTGGAGGGAGCGCGACGGGCGAGCGGTTCCCGCACGCCGTGCTGTCCACGGCGACGATCGCGCGCGAGCTGACGGGCGAGGCCTTCCAGACGATCTTCGAGCGCGCGCTGGAGCAGAATGTGCTTGTGCTGGCCATCTACCGGCACGCCGAGGGCGACGCTGACCGGGGGCGGGGCAACGCGCGGCCCTACGTCTTCACCTGCCCGGACGGCCGCAGCGACCACCCGGTCGAGCGCGGCGATGCGCTGCACGTGCTCTCGCGGCGGCGGTCCCCGATATGCATTGTGTAGAGCGGTAAGGCGACCGGTAGGGCGAGCGGTAAGGCGACCGGGAGGGCGACCGGGAGGGCGACCAGTTGGGCGATGAAGGGAGAATCCAAGTTGAAGTGCGATGGCTTCACTGTGGCAACTCAATCAGTGTGCGCCACACGAATCCGAAAGAAGATCCAGTGCATCAAGTCACGAGGCCGGAATTTCTCCAGAGCAATCTGCGACAAGCGATCCTGGTGGTTTGAGTCCAAAATTCCGCCCGCCTCCAGCGGAAAATGCAGCTTGCCGTGTCCCACGAATCTTTCGCCTTGCTTCCTGACTTGAGGCGTGCACACTTCCAACTTTCATGCTTCATGCTCCATGCCTTCATGCATGCGCTCATTGTCCTGCATTGGACATGAGTTACGCCCACCCGCGGATACCACTTGGCTGAGCTCTGAACTCTGTGATGCACCCAACTGGACCCACCGGCGTTGGTCGAAAATGAAAACAAATTTTCACTTCTGGGCGATATTTGAAAATCTTTTCTTTTTTTCGAGTCGCCCACTCGCGGGTAGGGCACCGAAGGTTACCGTCCCGCCCGCTCTTCACTTGTCTTCCGTATGCTCTCGTCCTTTCTCGCGTCTCGCCTCGCTTCTCTTCCGCCAAAGTCGCTGGCGAGGAGTCGTCTTGGCCTCACTATGCTCGTCGGTCCGCCCCTCCCGCCCCACCTTTCCGCTCCAGGGTCTTCCTCGGCCATTTCCACCGACTTGGCCGCCCTCCATCAGCCCAGGCGACGACGCCCCACTCCCCACACCTACGCCCTCCGTGAAGGGCGTCCCCCCCCCTCCACTCCACTCCACTCCCCCCGACTCACGACCCACATGCGCGCGCGACGCCTGCTGCTGGCGCTCGCGCTGGCCGCGGCCGCAAGCGCGGCGCAGGCCCGAAGCGCCGCCATCCAGTGCGAGTCGACGGCCGACTGCGCAGACGGCGAGACGTGCGTGGCCGGCGACTCGGTGGCCTCCATCCAGCAGTGCGTGGCGGGCGCCGTGTGCGGCGGCGACTCGTACGGCGGGTGTCCCTCGGACGCCGACAGCGGCCAGCTCGCGTGCATCCCGCTCGACGGCGTCTACAAGTGCCTCTCGATCTCTCGCTGCGACGCCTACTTCAGCTCGGCCTGCAGCGGTACGTGGTCGTCTAACTCTCTCTCGGTGTGTTGATCGCCCTACTCGGAACTGACGGGCGGCATGTCGACGTGGGAAACGCCAGCGGGCTGCGCGGCCAGCAGCGGGGAGCAGTGCGGCGGCAACGGCGCGTGTCAGCTCTCGAGCACGTCGACGGACGGCTCGCCCTCCTTCTCGTGCGCCTGCGACAGCGGCTACAGCGGCGCCACGTGCGAATCGGGCTCGGCCTCGAGCAGCGGCTCCCTGACGTCGTCATCGTCGTCGTCGTCCCACTCGTCGTCGTCGTCGTCGGCGTCGGCGTCGCTGGCCTCGTCCTCGTCCTCGTCGTCCCTCTCGTCGCTGAACGCAAGTGACAGCGGCAGCCACGAGTCGTCGTCCTCCTCCTCCTCGTCGTCGTCCCTCTCGTCGTCGTCCTCGAGCGTGGACGTGTCGTCGTCGTCGTCGTCGCGGGCGGGCAGCGCGGCAGCGAACAACGTGGCGGGCTCGGCCGAGTCGGACAACAACCAGATCACGTCGGGCAGCTCGTCGGGCGGCAGCGGCTCGCCCGTGGTCATCATCGTGGCCGTGCTCGCGGCGCTCGTGCTGGTAGGCGCCATCATGTTCGCGGTCTACGCGCGCAGGAAGAGGAAGCAGAAGGACATGGAGGCCGACGACGGCTTCAGCCGCGCCGACACGGGCAGCGACCCGGACGCGCTGGCCGGCGGCGGCGCCGACACGCCCAAGAACAACATCGTCACCATGTAGCGCGGCGGTGCGTGTGTGTGTGTGTCCACCGCCCTCCCCCGCCCTACCAAGCCACGGATGCATTTTTGCCGGCGCTGACCGACCGACCGCCCATTAAGTTAGAGATCTTGGTATGACTGTGAGCCGACACAAGAGCGCTTCGAAGACATGCTGGTGCTGCTTCTCGACTGCGAGCGCTGCGGCCGTGGCCGCGCGTGCTTTCCAGAGCTGGAGTCTGCATCACTGCATCGACAAGTGTTCACAGGTGCCTTCCCATAAGGTTGTCGCTTTGCGAATTTTTTTTTTTGCGATAACGTTTCGCCAACGGCTTGGCGTCGTCTGGCGGCGGTTGTCTTGGACTCTCGACTCGAACGATCGAAATGCGAACGATCGAAATGTCCTGGTGGGTGGGTGACGGACCGAAATCCTTCCCACCCACGTTGCATGGAGAGGAGACCCGCATCACCCTCGAGCCCGCTCAAGGCGTCGGCAAACG
>JAADYH010000044.1:0-49677 GCA_023338125.1 Phytopythium aichiense | reverse complement strand
GTTCCTCGGCCACTCGTACTCGCACGGCGTGACGCCCATGGCGGACGGCAAGGACGAGGAGAGCACATCCGAGGACATCAACTTCTACTACGGCATGAAGCTCTGGGGCCAGGTCTCGGGCAACCAGGCCGTCGAGGACCTTGGCAGCCTCATGCTGCGCATCAACGCCCGCGCCGTCCGCACGTACTTCCTCATGACGTCCGACAACGCCATCCACCCGGCGGCGTTCGTCAAGAACCACGTGACGGGGATCTTCTTCGACAACAAGGCGCACTACACGACGTGGTTCAGCGCCGAGAAGTACTGCATCCACGGCATCCAGATGATCCCCGTGTCGCCCATCAACGCGCTCGCGCGGACGACAACGTTCGTGCAGGAGGAATGGGACGACATTCTGTCCAAGGAGGCAATCGTCACGGGCGCCGACCTGACCAACGCGTGGCTGTCGCTGCTGCTCGTGAACCAGGCGTTCATCGACCAGGCGGACGCGCTGGCCAAGCTGCCGACCGTCACGCTGGACGACGGGCTCACGCGCTCCTGGGCACTCTACAACGCTGCCACGCGCGGCTCATCAGCTGCGACTGCTACCACCACCGCGTCATAGAGGCGTGGATGGAGCTTTGTCGAGATGCAGCAGGTTGCGAGATGATGTTGAAGTGCTTGATGTGTTCATTGGAAGCGTGTTGCGGTTGTAAACGTAATGCAGTCTTGTGAACTTTGAAAAGTAGCTGGCGTTGAAGCAATGGCAGCTCAGGCTTGAGCGAGCGCGTCGTCGTCGCACTTGCTTCTGCATTCGCTCCGCGCCGCATGCACAAGTGAGACCATCATGGACTTCAAGTGAGACCAACGTGGACGTCAAGTCGTGAACTGATATAACGATAAGCTTGAAGCGTTATTGCGCAAACCGAGAAATAAGGGGGCACAATGGCCACCACTCATTCCTTCCGTCTGTAACGGTCAAACCAATGCAGATCCGGCCCTCAAGACCGACCTTTGAACGGGTCAAAAGGTCTCGGCCACGAGGAAATTCCGACGCTTGAGGCTCGCGGATCGGATCCTTCACGCTGCTTTGGTTCACAGTGGCATTGTGCTTCGATCGCTTGCGCTTCAGGCCGTGACGTCAACGTGGTCACGCGCCGGGTTGCTCCGCGCGGCGCCTGGAAACGCAATGCTGCGCTGCAAGTTCTCGCAATAAATTCAGTGCGCTTCGATTTTTCGCACTTCCAGGACTATACAATCGATAGTTTGTATCAACTAATATAAAAATGTGAAGTGCCAACAACAAAATAGTGACGAAGTCACTTGATAAACAAACGTGTTCACTAAACTAATTATTCGCTAAACTGATTGTAGCATGATGCTCTTATGGGCGCTTGTAATTCCCCTCCCTTTCTCTCAAATCACAGCCAAGTTAAAACCGGCCCTTCCTCTCTCACAGAAATGCATAACCCTTTTATATAGAATATATGATAAGTCATTTAGAGTGTCAATTGGTGGCTTCTACAAACTATGATAATATATACATTCCCAAATAAGAATATTGTCCGCGTGGTGCTAAACTGAAGAAAACCTGCGGTCTGTTCCGGCAGTCCATCCGCCTCGCGGGAGCAATCGTCTCGGCACAAGCGCATTTCCCTCGTCGCGTTCGCCTCCGCATATCAGCGGCGAGCGTCCGTGCCTCCCCTCCGCCTCGGCGTCTCCTCTTGTCCGTGTCTCTCTGGCGTCTGCGTCTGGTGCCTGCGTCTGCCTGCGCGAGAGCCTGCGCGAGAGCGGCGTCGAGAGACTGCTCAGAGTCCAAGAATCGCCCTCGGGACCGTTCGATGCGCCGGTAGCAGCGAGCACTCCGACCAACTGGGAGAGCTTGGGTGGAGGAGAAGCAGAGGCAGACGCGCGTTGTCATCCAAGGGGACAGCGACTAGGTAACTAGGCAGGACCAATCAGCGCAGCATGGCGCCAGGCGTGAGCACGTGGGTGCCCAAGGCCGCCACTACAGCAGAGCAGCAGCAGGAGCTGGTGCGCAGCGACTCGGGCGGCAGCTGGAGCGGCGACGACCTGTCGCCGGAGGGCGAGGCGCACGAGCCCGAGCACGGCCGGCAGGCGTGGGACGGTGTCAAGACCTGGAGCTTCGCGCAGATGTTCCACGGCAAGGTGTCGCTCGAAGACAACGGGCTGCCACCCATGGCCAAGAAGCCCGCCGCGGCGGTCAAGGCCAAGGCGGGCGGCAGCTACACGAGCCTCACGTCCGAGCTGACGCGGTCGGCGTCCTCTTCGTCCTCGAACGACTGGGACTGCTCGTACCACGGACTGCGCCAGCACGCGAGCATCTCGGCCTCGTCCTCGAGCAGCACACTGTGCATGGACGCCGAGCAGCAGCAGCAGTCGCTCGTGGCCACCGGCAGCGGCCTCCGCCACGTAAGCGACCGCCTCGCGGCCGAGCTGGCGCACGTGACCGAGGCGGACGACGGCGACGCCAGCGACTGCAACAGCTGGAGCGACTCGTCGCGGGTCGTGTTCGACATCCTCAAGGTCATCGGCTCGGGCTCGTACGGCACGGTGCTGCTGTGCACGCAGCGTGGCAGCGCCGACGGCCGGCTGTTCGCCGTCAAGGTGGTCGACAAGAGCAAGCTGCGCGACTACCGCGATCGCAGCAAGCTCTCGCAGCGCGAGGTCAAGCGCCTGCGCACCGAGAAGCAGGTGCTGAGCGTCGTGGACCACCCGTTCATCACCAAGCTGTACTGCGCATTCGAGACGCGCGAGAGCCTCAACTTCGTGCTCGAGTACTGTCCCGGCGGCGACATGTACTTCTTGCTCGAGAAGTTCCCGGACAACCGCCTGCCGGAGACGCACGTCTCCTTCTACGCCGCGTCCATCGCGCTTGCGCTCAACTACCTGCACCAGCGTGGGATCATGTACCGCGACCTCAAGCCGGAGAACCTGCTGATCGACCGCGACGGCTTCCTGCGGCTCGCCGACTTTGGCTTTGCGCGGCCGGACATGGCGCGCGCAGAACAAATCTGCAAGTCGTTCTGCGGCTCCGCTGACTACATCGCGCCCGAAGTCGCTCGCGGCACGGGGTACGGCATGGCGGCCGACCTCTGGAGCTTCGGCTGCGTCGTGTACGAGCTGCTCAGCGGGTACCCGCCGTTCTACTCGCCTCGCGACCGCGCGCTGCTGTTCCGCAAGATCAAGCACGAGGCGCCCGTGTTCCCGAGCCACTTCTCGAAAGATGCACGCAGCCTCGTGGCCGGCTTGCTGCACAAGGACGCGGTCAAGCGGCTCGGCAACGGGCCGAACGGCATGAACGACGTGTTCGCACACCCGTTCTTCGACTCGGTCGACTGGTACGCGCTGGCCGCCAAGCAGGTCGCGCCGCCCATGGTGCCGCGGCTCGCTGGCGCGCTCGACACGCGCAACTTCGAGGAGCAGTTCACGTCGCAGCACGTCGACGGCCACCTCGTGTACGAGGAGCGCGACGTGGACGATGAGGACGACGTGTTCAGCAGCGCCGACGAAGCCGACAAGCCGTACCTCTTTGACGACTTTGACTGGTGTGCCGAGGACGCCTTCATGCCGTGAGCCTGCTTCCCAACTAGTAATATAGCAGGACCCCTTGTTCAGTTGCAACTGCTACACGGGGACGAAGAAGTCCGAGACCGGCACTTGCGTCTGGTACTTGATGCACGCGTCGACCCACTCGCTTGTCACCACAGGCGGCTCGCGCTGCTGCGTTCGTCGGAGCAGGCGAATTGCCGGTCCAAGCACGCGCGTCGCATCTCTAGACACGACCACAATGTGCGTTACATTCGCGTCGATCTCGGGCGATATCACACCGCCGTAGAGTCGGACGCGTTGCTTAAGCAGCTTCATTCGCTCGGAGTTGCTGGTGCTCTGCGCCGACGAATGGTCCGAGTCCGGGTCAAAATGCATGACGCAATGCGAGAGGAACGTCCACTTGGTGTCCATCGCCTCGGCTTCCTCATCGGGTAACGTTCGCACCGCGTCCTGCCAATGGCTGCTCGAGTTCCCGATCTTCGCGATGGCACCTTTCAGTAGCGTCCGCATCTCCTCTGGACGCACGTGCTGCGTGAAATGATCGCCAAACTGGTCGTACTCCTTCGCGAGTTTCGCTCGCGTGGTCTCCGTCGTGAATACATAGTCCCGAGCCTGCGCCGGCTCCACCTGCGAGCTGCCGATACAGCGAACGACCCACGGCAGGCGCACAATGTCGAACATCCCCTGCTTCCTCAAGTTCGCCACCTTCAGTCCCGCGTCCGACGCGGCGAGCACGTAGTTGGTCGTGTCAGCCATCGCGTTCTGTACGATCGTCGCGCCGTATGCGTGCAACATCTTCTCAACCGCCTGCTTGGGCATCACGACAAGATCGCTGTCCTGCGACGATACGATGCCCTCCTTTGTCAGCAAAGCCACCATGCTCTCTGGGATGCGAGCTTCGTATTTGCCGGGCAGGACGCAGAACTCGAGTGCATGGAAGACATCCTGCCGTGGCTGAATGGCGTCCAGCGCTGGCTGCGAATAGTCCGCAAGAACACCTCCGGGTGCCCGGATAACCGTGTGCTGCTTCTTCGTTGGTCGCTTCGCTGCTTTCTTCTGGCCGATCGCCACCTCCGCCGCACGCTTGTTGAACATACTGCCGCGCGTAGCGTTCAGCTCTTGCACCGTCATGCACTGGTACCATTCCTTATCGGTCCGGATCGCTTTGCAGCGAGGAAATCGGATGGTGAGTCCCGTCTGGTACAAGTTCGTGAACGTGAGCTCGAAGCCGTACACCTCGAGGATCTTGGAGTGGCGCGGATCGATCCATACGTCGGGCTTGACGTCGTTGCGGAGCGGTTTCCATCCATTCAGGTGTGGCGGGATGTTGTCACTGTCCCAGACTTGCCAGTGCGGCTCGAGCTCTCGGCGCATCTGCTCCAGCTCGTCCAAGTTGTATCCCGTTCCAACCTTTGCAAACGTGTAAAACACGGGACACGGGGCTTCAGGCTTCATCGCTTCCTCCGCGGACTTCTCATCGATCGACCGAGACAGCACGCCGAGCATAAACACCGAGACATCGCCACTTCGACGGCGTCCAGTGCCATAAAAGCCCCCAAGGATGATCACGTCCAGGTTTGTCGTCATCCCTGCGTAGTCGGGCTTGAGCTTGATCCATTTCTTGGTCTTCCGGCTGCTCTCGCCGCACATGTAGTGCGAGTTCACGTCCTTGAGGATGACGCCTTCGCCTCCGTTCGAGACTTGGCGATCGACCTCTGCCATCACGATGTCGTGCCGCTCTTTCGCTGATTTGGCGTTGACAACCGTTTGTTCAATGACGACGACGCGGTGATCCAGTGGCTTGACGAGCCGGACGAGCAGTTCGCGACGCACGTGGAGTGGAAGTCCCATGACCGTGCTCACCTCGCCCGGACCTTTGTAAACGTCGCGAATGAGGCGATCAGCAGCTCCACTGGTGCCGCCCAAGTACACGACATCCCAGACAACGTAGCACAGCCAGCGGTGGGTTTCCTCTCCCTCTTTCATGGCGTTCGCGACGCTCTTGAGCAGCCCAAACTCGCGCATCCGGTACTCCATGTTGTCCCAGACCATCATCTCGCCATCCAGGATGCAGTCCACGTCCGCCGTGAGCTGGGAGAGGATATACGGCGCGATCGCTGGTCCATACAGGTCCGAGTAATTGGTGCCGTTCCGTGAAATGAGCTGCACCTCTTTTCCCTGCACGTGGCAGGTAACGCGCTCGCCGTCCAGCTTGGGCTCCATCACGAACGCGTCGGCGTTGATCGCGCTGGTGCACTCGCCAAAGTCCACGCGCTTGGCGAGCATGGGCGAGAACACCTGGAAGGGCTCGATCTTGGGGACGTACCGCACCGACGAGTTGCGCAGCTCCGTGCAGACCTTGTGCAGGTCGTTCGTGTGGTTGTACATCTCTGGCGCGTCCGGGTGCAGGAACTTGAGCACGCGCTCGTGGCGCAGGCCGATCTTGAGGTCCTTGAGCATGATGCGCACGATCCACTTCTGCTCGAGCGCCGGGAACTCGGTCGCAAGCCGCATGAAGACCTTCTTGCGCGCGGCGTGCGTCTCGGCGTGCACGATCGTGTTCAGCAGCTCGTTGACCACGCCCAGCGTGTGCTGGAACTTGGCGTTGCCCGCCAGGCTGCGGTACTGCAGCACCTCGTAGAGCACGGCCGCGAAGTCGCCCACCGACTTGGACTGCACGACGGTCGGGTCGTTGAAGCGCTCCAGCTTCTGCGCGTCCGAGCTCGCGGACGCCATGCCGAGCACCTCGACGAAGACCCTGGCGATCTTCTTCTCCTTGAGGTTGTACGTGCGCTCGCGGTCCAGCTGGGGCAGCACGAGCCGCAGCAGCGGATACATGTCACCGTCACCGATCTCCTTGCGCAGCGCGTCGCTGAAGAGCAAACGCAGCTTAGCGTCGCCCTTGGGCGTGCGCTCTACCGCCTCCAGCATGCGGCAGCAGCCCGCGAACGACAGGTTCAAAGCCGCCTGTCCCCCGCCGCGTTCACCTGGCACCGCCCCCGCTGCCGTCGCGCCGCCACCACCGCTACTGCCACCGACACTTCCACCTCCACCTTGAATACCTCCCGCTCCCGCCGCTCGTGAACTTGCCGCGGCGCCGGTGCCAGCGTCAGTAACAGCCTCCATCCTTTTTCTCCTCACCGCCTTTCCTTCAAGTGATTGAACATTTTGTTGCCGCTCCATGCCGTTTGAAGGGAAGGAAGTGTGTGTCTTGCTGAAATGACGAGTTACCTATTGGAAGCGTTGATTGGCTGAAAATACAAGAGGTACGATGTACCACTAAGCGGGTGAAGTGACTCAACATCTCAGCTTCGACATTCCAGGCAGTTCAGTCGGTCTTGCGACCGGTTCAGACCGTCCCCAATTTCCAGACAGCACTTAGATAACGCCTTCAACGGGACCATATAATCTGGACACTAGAAGTAGGTTCAAATCTGTTGTCCTTTCCGACAGCAGAATGCTTTCCCCCCTCCATTCCCCATATTCCCGGCTTTCACCAACACCAGAAGACGAAGACGTGAACCCTCAAGCTCGACGCGATGCTGAGGGGCATCCTGGAGACGCTGATGGCCGTCTACGAGGTCGCGACGGTCGTGACGGACGTGGTGCTCAACGCCGAGTACATCAAGCGCAAGTGGCTGGAGGAGTACATCCTCTCGATCATCTTCCTCGTCGTCAACGGGCTCGTCATGGGCTTGGTGGGCGTCGGGCTCGAGGCCGCCTACCCCAATCGCTACTCGCGCGTAGGCTTCCTCAACAAGGCCGCCGGGTTCTTGATCGGCCTGCTGCAGCTCCGCGTGCTCACCGAGACGGCGTACGCCGCCGCCGCAAGCGCGCAGACCGAGTCCTCGCACTTTCCCGGGCTTCTGACCGATCACACCGAGGACGCTAGCGCTCAAGGCGCATCGGCGGCGGCGGACACGGCTCAGCAGACGGCTAGACAGGCGAAGAAGGAACGCGCAACGCAGCTGACGCGCGGTCTGCTGTACGTCGCCTTCGTGCAGTCCGTGGTGCGCGACATGCCCATCTTCATCCTGCAAGCCAACGCGACCATCCACTACCGCAAGTGGAAGACCCTGGACGTGCTCGCCGTGGTGCTGACGGCGTTGTCCCTCCTCCGTGGCGTGGCTGCATACATCAGCAAGCAAGATAAGGGCTTCGCGCTGTCGCTGCTGACGCTGACGTTCATTTCCGCGCAGTTCGTCTTCCGACTCGGAGCCATCCTGCTGGTCGCCATGACGAAGGACTATGTCATCGTCGCGTACGGACTTGTCATCACCGTGTTCGCGATCGCATCGACGGCGGCGCTGCGACTCGCCCACCCAAGCCATGATCTGCTCGCGCAGCTGCCGCGGGCGATCATCTTCTTCCCGTTCTTCACGTTCTTCGTCATCGACGGGTCGGTGCTCTCGGCGCGTTTCGGCTCGGCGCTCCCAGCGCTGCGCAACCCCAAGCTGCTCTACGTCCACGCCTGGCGATGCGTCGAGAACGTTGTGGGCATCATCCTAGCCGTCACGATGCCACGCTACACGGACTTTGGCGTTTCCACCGACGGCCAAATTGTGCTCATCGGCTGCGTCTGCGCCGCCGTGTACGTCGTCTCATTTGCGCTCTTCTGGCCGCTGCTCCCCCACCTCGACAAGAGCAGCGAGGAGAAGAGTTCCACAGCAAGCGGACACCCCGACGCTTGACAAGCCGATGAGCTCTCGCCGACGCCACAGCGCCACGGAAAGCAAGCAAGCACCGCGATCGTCTCGAAGTACGCATGGATTTTCCTCGCGTTATCTGCCTGTTTATATAAATGCCAGGTTGAGCTGGTCGTCGAAGGGCTTGAGCAGCGGCGCGAGGTGGTTCTTCTCGTGCGGGGGCAGCGCCTCGCGGATCTTGACCAGCTCGTCGTACTTGGAGCCCATCTTCTCGACGATCCGGTTGAGTTTGCGCGAGGCCTCGGCGCCGCCGTCGGGCCCTCCGCGCGCCACGCGGGCCTTGAACGAAAGGAAGTGGCGCAGCAGCTCGCACACGTCGTGGAACTGGTTGTACAGCTGCTTCTTGAACTCGCTCGGGATGTACTCGGCCGCCTGGGCACCCGCCGCGAGGTTGGCAGCCGACGATGCCGACACCGAGTCGTGCGTTGGGTCCGAGCACGCAATCACCTCGTTGAGCACGTCGAACGCCGTCGATGAGCTCGGGAACGCGCGGTCGAGCGAGATGCTGCCTTGCGCGCACGCTGAGCGGAACGCTTCGTTGGCGCGCACGACCTCGGCGGCGCTCGCGTCGTGCTCCTCGTGGACGCCCTTCTCCTCGTGCTGGAAGTATCGCGACTCGTTCTCGAGTGTCAGCGGGTTGTACGGCGCAGCTTTCTTGCCCGCCAGGTCATCCAGCAAGGTCGCCTCGGCCAGGTTGTCATGGTAGCCGGGCTTGGGCTTCTTGGGTCCGTCGGCCTGCAGCTTGCCCGCGTGGACAGGGTCGAGCACGTAGGCTCCGTGGCGGTTGAACTTGGCGATCGTGATGACCGACTGGTCCTCCTTGGTCTGCTTGGCGACGGCATCCGACGCATGGTGCACGGCCGTGTCTTCCTCGGTCGACGTCAGGTCCACGAGCGGGTCGACGATGCCGCGCGGGTCGATCGCCGTACTGGACGCGATCTGCTTCTCCTGCTCCTCGTACTTGGTGAACATGTCCTCATGGCCCGCCTTGCGGTCGCGGTGGAAGTACTTGGACTTGAAGAAGGCACCCCAGAACTCCGTCTCCGTCATCTTGTCGGGCACCTGCGCCTTGTACGCCAGGTGCACCGCCGGGTACTGGATGAAGATCTGGTGGATCACCTCGGCGTTCAGGTTGTACTTGACGACGTTGCCGCTCGTGCCGTTGTCGCCCGTCAGGTCCGTCAGGATGGCCGACGTCTTGCCCGTCTTCTGGCGCTTGCTGGCCTCCGCGGCGATCAGGTGGCGGCGGCTGGCCCAGAAGTCCTCCTCCGAGATCAGCCCCTCGTTCACCATCTCCATGTGCTGCCGCTTGAGCGTCGGGTTGGACGCCAGCAGCGCCGCGCGCTGCTTGATCTCGACGGCGCTGCACAGCGGCGCGGCGCTCGACCGGCGGCTGCCGCTCGCCTGGATGGCGCGCGCGACGATGCGCTTGGCCTGCTCGCGCGCCTTGAAGGCGTCCTCGAGGCGCCCGCTCTCGCTCATGAACTCGAGCACCAGCGTCGCGTTGGACGCCAGCCGCAGCCGCACCATGGCCTTGGGGCTTGTCAGCGACGACACCTGTTGGTCCAGCACCGTGCTCCAGGGCACCACGATCGGCTTGCCACCCTCTGCCGCCTCGGGCGTCCAGCGCAGCCCCTTGTCGCTCAGCTCGATACGCCCGTCGCGCTTCTTGACGCGCACCAGCGCCTCGAATACCGCCGCCATGCCGCCGGGTTACCCTTATTCGCCCCAATATCCGACACTGGCGGGAACTCTTGCCCTTGATCCGTTGCAAGTGCGAACTTTACGGCAGGTTACGCGAACCTAAAGCTTTGAAGGCTGCAGCAGTCGCAGGTCAACTTGAGAGAGAGAGAAATCGAACTTTACGGACATCAGCGCGAACTTTGCGGGTGACAACTCGGCAACAATCGGCAAAAGGCGAGCTTGAGGGTGACCATGGGAGTGGTCAAGGCGCTGGCGGCCACGCTGCTGCTGCTGCTGGTGGCGCTGGTGGGCTCCTCCGGTGGCGTCCAGGCGGAAGAGTATCGCCGCCACACGAACAACTGGGCGGTAATCGTACGTGCGCAACTCCTCTTTTGGTCCGGGCTGGAGACGAGCGTGCTAACGGGCGATCCATCGGGTGCGCAGGTGGACACGTCGCGCTTCTGGAGCAACTACCGGCATGTGGCGAATGCGCTGTCGCTGTACCACTCGGTCAAGCGGCTCGGCATCCCCGACAGCCAGGTACTGGCCGGGAAGTGGACGGAGAGAGATGCGCTGGGAAGGAGCTAACGCGCGCGAACGCCGGCGGTCAGATCATCCTCATGCTGGCGGACCAGATCCCGTGCAACGCCCGCAACTGCTTCCCCGGTCAGGTCTTCAACAGCCGGACGCAGAAGATCAACCTGTACGGCTTGTGCTCTTGATGTGGGTGCTGCTGTGGATGCTCACGGCGCTTCCCCTTTGTATCTATTGTGCCGCAGTTACGGGAAGCACGTCGAGGTGGACTACCGCGGCTCGGAGGTGTCGGTCGCCAACTTCATCACGGTGCTCACCGGTACAAATGTGCATGACTTGGCTGCATTTCGCTGGGCTGGACTGACGTCTCGACGCATTGATTCGTGCCCTCGCATCCGGCACAGGACGCCATGAACCCGGCACGCCAGCGTCCAAGAAGCTCGACACGGACGAGAACAGCAACATCTTCGTGCGCAAGAAGGCTTCTATCAGTCGAACCTGGGATGCGTTCAGAGCTGACGATGCGCTGTCCACTGACGCTAGATCTACATGTCGGGTCATGGCGGCGACGGGTTCCTCAAGTTTCAGGTATGGCGAGCTCACCCTCGGCGTCAAGTGCGATATCGTGGCACATCCTAAGCTATTGCTGTGGACTGCAGGACTTTGAGGAGATCTCGAGCCAGGACATTGCCGACTCGATCCAGGAGATGCACGTCAAGAAGCGGTACAACGAGATCTTCTTCATGGTGGACACGTGCCAGGCCGGGTCACTGTCGAACGCCATCGTGTCGCCCAAGGTCGTGACGATCGGCAGCTCGCAGACGGGAGAGAACTCGTATGCGCACCACTCGGACCAGGAGCTCGGGCTGTCGGTCATCGACCGGTTCACCTTCTCGACGCTGGACTACCTGCAGCAGATGAAGGTCGGCGACAGTATCCGCAACGGCACGCTGCGCGATCTGTTCAACTTCTACAACCCGCGGGTGCTCTTCTCGACGCCGGACTACCGCGACGACATTCTCGGGCGGTCGATCGACACGGTGCCGATCACCGACTTCTTCGGCTCGGTGCTGGACATTCGGCTCCAGGATGATGAAGAAGCCTATCCCATCCAAGGCGCGCCGGTGGCGTCGCTCCATGCGGAGCAAGCTAGCAATGTGGAGAAGGAGCCCACTTCGAGCCAAGGAGACGATGCGGAGCGATCCTCACGCGGAGTGTGGGGCGGAGCGAAGGAGTTGCGGAGACGTCGCTTTCAGTTCTCGGGCGAGTTCTTCCTCTTCAGCGCCTTGTTTGCGATCGCCGCGGTTATCGTCACGGTCACCAAGGTCTGAATGAAGAAGACGTGCTTTGTCCCTGGAGCTTGGTGAGATGCCACCGCAGTCGCGGTGAGAGGAAGGAGGGGGGAATACTTATTATGCAGGAGAATAAAGACGCCCAACCACGTCATTGCCGCGCAGCCACCCCCGCACGTGGCAACGCCGCGAGACCGACTCCACCACACGCCAGTGCTCCGACCAGCACGCTACTGCGCTTCAGCCTCCCAGGCGGGAGCCGTTGAAGTCTGCCTGGCGATACGCAGACGACAGGTACGGCGGGCTCAGCTCGTCGTGGTCGTCCTCCGTGGTCGTGCTGAGGTCCGAACTGTGCGCGTACTCGGACAGGTGCGCGTGCGAGTTGGCTGGCACCAACTGGCGGATCGCGAGCGCCGCGAGCCCCGCGCACCACACGGGCGACGTGAAGATGGCCAGCGCGATCACCATCGGGCTGCACAGCCAGACGATCGGCACGCAGATGACCGCCGTCAGGTACGAGACCGCCCACGGCCGGACGCGGGCGAAGACGGAGGATTCCTGGACGCAGCGCGGCACCAGCCACGTCACCGTGTTGTCCACGACCGTCCTGAAAGAGTAGCGTTCATCGTCCACGTCTGTCCGTTAGTATTGGCCGCCCGGTCAGTCTCGCTCGCGGTGTCCACGACGCACCGAATCTTGCGTACAGGCCGCGCGAGCACGGCCATCTTGGCGCGGATGGAGGCCGCCACGCGGGTCAGCAGGCCCTCCCCCCGGTCGGCGTCAGCCTGGTACTCGTACTCGTCGTGGCGCTTCATGTGCAGCTTCACCAGGTGCGGCGTGTACGGCGTGTTGAGCGGCGTGCGGTCGTTCCGGAGCACGCCCTGCGTCCAATCGGCCCCGTTGGCATCAGTCGCGGCTTCTCCT
Source organism: Phytopythium aichiense (assembly GCA_023338125.1). Lineage (NCBI taxonomy): Eukaryota > Oomycota > Peronosporomycetes > Pythiales > Pythiaceae > Phytopythium > Phytopythium aichiense. Next base: position 36,986 of record JAADYH010000044.1, on the reverse strand, counting down.
TCCCCCAACCGACAAGCCGCATGGAGAGGGAGACCTACATAGGGCTTCCGGGGCGTGTACACGTCCCACTCAACGAAGTCGGGCGACCGCGTGGGTGATCGCGGAGGCGACATGGGCACCGGCTGCTGCGCCTCCGGCGGGTCGTCCGCCATGCCTGTGGCCAGCCACAGACGCCGCGTGTTCAGCACCCGTCTCGGTGGGTCAAGATCGCGCCGCCGCCCTTTTTATAATGAAGCGGCGGCCAGCGGCAGGCAGGTGGGCACTCCTTCCTATCCGTCCACATTGAAGTGGCGGCGCCGCATCCCCCTGCAGGACGACGCACCTGCCGCTGCCAGTTCGCGCTGGCGCTCGGTCTCCTCCCCCATCGGATCGTTCAAAAGCCTGGAAACCTGGAAGGCGGGTGGCTGGCTGGGAGCGCGCGGAGCGTTCTGCGGCGCACACGGGGAATTGGAGACTGAAGGAGTGACGGAGACCGACGGGGCAACCAACCCAGGGGGAGCCCAGATCCCGGGGGGAGTGTCGTCAGCGGGCGGAAGAAGGAAAAGCGAATGCTGTGACGGCCGTGGACGTACCACGGACCGAGTGGCGTGACCGGAGGCGGGGCTCGCACACGGGCAACAATGAGTGCGCATGGCCTGGGCATGATGGGTCGGGTCGCCCCATACAAACCGCGGCTCAAACGGCACACCCCGTCGGAATCTCAACATTTGCACTGCTTCAATCAGAGTACATGAGGGCACTGCCACACTGAACTAGTGCTCTGCCACATAATAATGTGTCGAACACTATCCGAGACCCGAGCGATGGGAGGCAAGCCAGTTACGGTATGTGAACCCCATCGCTTTCCAACCGGAAAGGGCGGTGATATCTATTTATATAGGTTTTGTCAGTATTTAAATAACTTGGCGAGATGGGCAACTGGAGGTCAATGTATCGTGAATCACAGGTCTGGAGACCCCAGCCTCCCCCTGCCCGCATGGCCCCAGCACGGGAAACAAGCAACCAGGAAGAGAAGGAAGCAAGAAGGAAGAAGGAGCGACGGCCGACGGCGGCCGCCCCCGACGCCCCCCGACGCGACCAGGAAGAGGAGCAGGGACCAGAGCAAGAGCAGGACCATGGCGGTGGAGCTGGGCGCCGACAGCCAGTACGCGCTCGCGCTGCTGGGCAGCAACAGCGACGACGACCAGTTCGCGACGCCGCGCGGCGGAGACGCGTCCTCGGCCTACGGCGCTCGCCCGTACGCCAAGAACTCGGGTGTAAGCGCCTCTTGTAGCCTAGCGTCGCGTCTCTTCCCGCGTGTAGGTCGCCTGCGAGCCCGCGCGCCGTGCTGACGTCCTCCCTCGCTTCCATCATTTGACCGCGCATGACAGGCCGACAATGAGCAAATGCGCATGGAGATCGTGCGGCTGGAGAACATGCTGGCCAGCCGCATCGCGGCACGCGCGAACCAGGACAAGTCGGACCTGCCGCTGGAGCGCTCGAGCAAGATCGAGAAGTACGTGGAGGTCATGGAGCTGACCAAGTGCCTGCGCCGCCAGAAGGAGTTCCTGCTGAGCGAGAACCGCAAGCGCCAGCGCTTCGCCGAGAAGATCCAGCAGGCCATGCCGCCGTCCACGGACAGCATCCAGTTCATGAAGAACGTCAAGTACCCGGCGGACGACGAGCTCGAGAAGACGTCGCGCGACGCGCTCATGGAGATGCTCGAGTACCAGGTCAGCGGCGACACGGACATGTACCTGGACTGGCAGACCAAGCGCGAGTCCAAGTCCATGTACCTACACGCCTTCTCGGAGAAGGCTTTCCCGGGCGAGGACATGGCGCGCGTATTTAACGAGACGTGGACCATGTTTCACGACGAGGCCAAGCAGGAGCTGCTGCACCGCCGGCGCAGCAAGTTGTGCGTACGTGCAGTGGTGATGACGGTGGGATTGCTATGCAGGAGGCTTGCCGCTGACTGTCGTGGCTGTGCGTGTGACTACAGATCCTCAAGAAGCTGAACGACAACATGTACCTGACGCGCAACATCCACCAGTTCATCGGCGAGAGCTTCCCGCGCCACGCCATGACGCTCGTGTGCCGCGTGTCGATCGACAAGGACACGTTCGCCATCATCAGCAAGTCGGTCGTGCCGCCCACGAACGACGCGCAGCACCTCGTCTGGACGGACGAGTGCTTCATGTGGAAGTTCTCGCGGCGGACCGACGAGCAGGGCGGCTTCGACATCTCGATCCGCGGCAAGTACGGCAGCACGTCGGCCGTCGCGGGCAACCGCCTGCCCATGCTCGAGTCCTTCTTCCAGCTCGTCGACTGGGAGGCGCTCGTCATCCGCCCGCTCTTCGATTTTTCTCCCGTGGCGGCCTAGCTCCCTCGCCCGGAGCATCGACCGACCGACACAAGCGGACGCCTGGTGGTCTCGAGAGGGCTTGCAGGCTCATTCATAGCGCGGCCCATCAACCGACCACGCGGCTGCGCTGTGTGTGATTTTGTGTGTGGCGAACGGAGGGGAGGAGAGCGTGAACTAGTCAATATATGCATGTGAGCACCCAGCGCCGGTCGCTTGAAGCTCCGCCGGTCTCAGCAGGCTGCACGCGCGCGGTGCCTTCGGACAGAGACATCACACGACACGCCAACGGTCAGCACCCCTTGCCAGCGCAAGCAAGTCCTGCCCATACAGTCGGAGCCCTCAACGTAACGCACGCCAAGTCTGCGACGCGACGAGCGAGCGCCTTCATCTCCTGCGCCTCCTGCACCGCCAGCAAGTGCGCGAGCTTGGTCTCGGTCTCTCGGCAGTCGAGCTGGGTGAACATGTGCGCGCACTGGCGGCCGATCTGCGCCATCCGCTCCTTCCTGGCGGCCTCGGCGGCCTAGGAGCAACGCAGTGGCCATGAATGACTGGAGACCTCAAGGCGAGTTGACCGATCGCCGATCATACGCACCTCTTTGAGCGACTGCAGCCGACGCTGCAGCTCGTCCAGCTTGCGGTTCGTCGCGCTCACGTCTCGGCTGTGAGCAACACTCGCCACCACTGATCCGTCCACAAGCGGATCGATCCACGACGCGGTCGAGTGCGCGGCGGTCGATTGCAGCAGCAGCTTCCTCTGCGCGTCGCTCTTAAAGACGTCGGTGGGCTGCTGCCGCTTCTTGGTGAACGCGGAAGCACCAGCCACCGGCATGGACCGAGGCTCCGCCAACACCCGCTTCCGCTCGCTCTCACAGTCGGTGTCCAGGTGCTCCAAGTACTCGTCTAGATCAGCCTGGAGCTTCCTCGTCTGGTTCGTGAAGGCCTCTTGGATGTTGAATCGCTCCTGGGCAACCCAGTTCTGCTGCAAATGCGCCTGCAGCCACTCTTCGACCTCTCGTTCTTCGCCGGCGCAGTCGCTACCACTTGAAGGCGACTTCTCGATGGGTAAAGCAGAACTAGCAGGTGTCGAGTCCGGCTGCTGGGAGGCTGACACTGCACGCGGGTTGATTTGCAGCTCGAGGCAGAGCGAAGAGTAGTCTCGCTCGATCTGATCACCGAGAACACGCCTCGTCTCGACACTCTGCAGGTGCAGCTTCTTCCACGCGGCGCAGTGCTGCGCATTCTCGAGCTCATAGTGCTGCCGGATCTCGGCCTCCAGCTGTAGTTCACATGCGGAACACGTCAGTATCGACGCTCGTTGCGACCTGAAGCACTCACTGAGCAAACCTTTCGCTCCAGATACTCGACGCTGCGCTTGGACTGCTTGGCGTTCTTGCTCGAGCGAGGTTGGCGGTTGTTGCGGATGAGCTGCATGAGCACGGGTGAAGGCTGGAACGGGAGCTGCTCTCGAAGCGATGCACCACACCAACTGCGTCAGTCGATTGACCGACAGCACGGCTCAAAGCAGGTTGGCTTCATGCGTACCGGGTTTGCTTCGATATGAAGCTCAAGCAGACTGCGCCGCTGGGTTAGCTCTGCCTGGCCATCGGCGACTCGTTCACCTGCCTTCCGCTCCCACGCATCGATCGTCTTCTCGAGCGCTTCCGTGTCACGTGGCATTTTGCTCCTGTTGAGCTTTGGACACTCCAGTTGAAATGCATGGCCAAGCGGGCTATTCTTGGCTGCTTGATCGCGAGTCCACGCACAACGAACCGCAATGAGAACATGGATTTGGGTCTTTGTCCAACACACAAAGTCAACGTGTGAGTGCAATTGGATGCTGAGCGAGTGCTGCAGCGGAAGTGGAAGCTAGTGGAACACGTCCGACGCTTCCAGAAGCGGCTCGTAGTCCTCGACCGACAGCATCGCCAGCAGTTTGGCGTCAAGCATTAAATATACGGGGATCAGCTCGGCCGCGAAGAACACCGCGACCAGCACCATCGACTGCACCTGAGCACCACAGCCACGGACAATGCTAAGCCTGGGCTTGATCACAAAGCAAAACGCCAACCACGACGTACTGATGCGTTTCCTCGGTCCATATTGTACCATCCCTGCTCGCACATTGGACAAGCATAACCACACCGTCAGCTCTATCCTCGTTCGACATCGGTTGACTGGCTGACATACCTTTGTGAACGTCAGCAGCGTGATCACACTGTACGCGATGCGGCCGAAGCTCCAAGCCATCACGACGCGGCCGACGCGCTTGAGCCGCAGGCGCGTGGACGACGACTTGAACGGGAAGCCCGCGAGCGTGAGCGTCAGGTAGACCCAGGTCGAGAAGATGATGAGCGGCAGGAACAGGTCGGCCGCCGCCACCAGGTAGAAGATCAGCGACGGGATCTGCGGCGTCAATGCCTGTCAGTCTTCTCATGTGTAGCAGTCAAGAGAGTTCGTTCTCCCGAGATGGAGTCGCACCAAGGTGAGCCGGTCTTGCGTGTCGTCCGTGAAGATGCCGTGCTTGTCGAGCAGGAACAGGCTCGCGTAGAGCACCACCTGCGTCAGGTACAGCCCGCCGTTGAACACGAGGTAGAAGATCATCCAGCGCCGCCGGAAGCTCGCCGCCGAGAACCAGTGCCGCCGCGACTGCGTGTGTGCATGTGCACATTGCGTAAGAGTCTTGACCAGACATCACTAGCGAGTCGGACCGCGAGACGCACCGACTGGAAGGCCTCCGCCCAGACCAGCACGAGCAGCAGGTAGGACGAGACGAAGAGGAAGTCGGGCAGATTGAAGAGCACGGCCACGACCTTGTTGTAGAAGTCGAGCTCCTGCCGCTCGCGGCGGCCGGCGGCGTCGCTGCCGCTCGCGTCGTCCCCCTCACCCTCGACGTCCGGCGGCGGCAGCAGTACGCCGCCTCCGCCGCCCTTGTTGGACGGGTGCAGCAGCCCGGCGCCGCCGCCATTGGGCAGGTCGGCCGCGCTCTGCGAGTCGAAGATGCAGAGCGTCGAGAAGGTGGTCGCGCGGAACAGGCAGCCAAGCGCCACGCTCAAGATGAGCAGCTGCACCGTGCTCCAGCCCGTGCGCTGGTGCCGCCGCCGCAGCGCGCGCCGCACCTCGGCGAACTTGTTGACAGTCAGCACCGTCGCCAGCACGTAGCACAGCGCCAGGAAGAAGCTCGACATGGCCAGGTTGGCCAGGAACAGCGGCATGGCGGCGGACTTCCTTCCTTCCTTCCGGTCGGTCTCGCGCCGATCCGGTCGATCCGCAGACGCTGTTGCAGTTGTGGCAATATAAACATGGAAAAAGGATATTGGTCAATACATATGTATTTCGAACGGACATATTATTATGTGTTGTGTATATTTGTTTCTTCCAAATTATATTAATACACAACTGGTGGAATATTTCGCGTGGCGCACATCAGTCACTCAACTGAATTGGTTGAGAAGCTGACTGCAACTGGTTCGGGTGCCCAACAAGGAGTTCAACTCGACACATCCAAGGCGCTTGACTTGGACGGTGGAGCGCTCTGGCAGTCACCCGAGGTGGGGGGCACGCAGCGTGGTCATTGGGTCCGTCTGCTCGTTGCCGGGAGCCGTCGGCGTGAACTTGACGATGGCGTCGATCCGGGTCTTCACCTCGGCTGTGAGCTTGGACACGACCCCCAACGCCTCCAGAGTCTCAGCCAGCTGGTTCGGGTTGCGTGCCCCGAGCAGGACGGAAGACACGCGCTCGTTGGACATGCACCACGCGATGGCGAGCTGCGCGAGGCTGCAGTCCAGCTGCGTGGCGACCGCCTCGAGCTCGCGAGCGACGGCGGCGTCTCGTTCCAGATTCGCCACGAACATCGCGTACGCTGGCTCGGTGAAGCGAGAGCCGTCCGGGATGACACCGTCGCGGTACTTGCCAGTCAGCACACCCATCGCCAGCGGTGACCACACCGTCAGACCAAGCTTGTGACGCTTGTACAGGTCCGCGAACTCGTACTCGACCTTGTTGCGCGTCAGCATGTTGTACTGCGGCTGCTCGACGATCGGGCGGACCAGATGGAGGCGGTCGGCGATGACACAGGCTTCTTCGATCCGAGCGGCCGGCCACTCGCTCGTGCCCCAGTAGAACGCCCAGCCCTGGCGGATGATGAAATCCATGGCACGCACAACCTCCTCGACGGGCGTAAACGGTTCGTAGCGGTGGCAGAAGAGCACGTCGACAAAGTCGAGCTGCAGCCGCTTGAGAGACGCGCGTGTGCCTTCCACGAGGTGCTTGCGGCCGAGCCCTTGGTCGTTTGGCCCAGCGTTCGCCATGTCGGAGCCCAGGAAGATCTTGGTCGAGATGACGAGATCCTCACGACTCCACAGACCGTCCGCGGTGCCCTTCTTGATGGCACCACCAAGCAAATGCTCTGCCTGGCCACTGCCGTACGCCTCGGCAGTGTCGAACAGGTTGATTCCGCTCTGGAACCCCACGCGCATCAGGTCATACCAGGCATCGACGGTGAAAGCGGCGTCGAAGTGCATCCAGCTGCCGAGCGCGAGCTTGGAGACCAGAAGGCCCGAGTCGCCCAGGAAGCGGTACGTCATGCGTGGTTTGCTGTCCGCGGCGGTGGAAGAAGGCGACGGCATGGCGGAGAGAAGCTCGAGTGACACGTTGGAGAGGCGGCGAAAGCGGAAATGAGAGCACAATGGCGGGGCACTGAAGAGGTGAACAGGCAACCTTCAGCTCAACCGACTGACTTAGTTTCATTATAGTTCGAGATGAACGTCTTGCCTGGATCATCATGATGATCACGCAGGCGGGAAGGTTGAAGTCTCTCTTTGATGATCTTGCTGACATGGTTGAAGTTCACGACAGCATTGTCATCATACTGCGATCATCGAGAGCCGCGGAGCTTTCCGCCGGACATCCCAGCACCAGACTGCAACCGCTAGATCCGCGACCTATCGGAGAAAGTCTTCCTTCCCTTCCTCACTTCGGCTCCTCATGCGAAGGGGAACCCGACAGCCATTCGCCAACTCACTAGCCCACGCACAAGACAGCCAAGCTTCACGACCTCAAAGCCGAAATGAGCGTGCGCCAGCTCCTGGTCGCTGCTCTCCTCGGAGTCGCATGCTCGATGTTTGCCAGCGCATCTGACCCCGTGGTGGGTGTCAGCGTGGGCTCCCAGCCGCAGCTGAACGACGTGCCGAGCATCGTCAACAAGAACACGGTGCTCAAGAACAACAACGTGGCCATCACGTCCAGCCAACTCGCTTTTGTCCAAGACGACACGCTCACGCTTCACGAAGAGGATGGCAACCTCCCGTGGCGTCTTTATGACGGGCGAGCAGGAGCCGATCCTGGAAGACTCGGTGACGGCCGGGAAGGAGGACTTGGAGGCCAAGGATGGAGGAGACGCAGAGCAGAGACGCCCGGGTCGTCGTACGTTCCGCCAGAGCTTTTGCTTCCGCCGCGGCCCAACCACCGTCTGCGACTGGCACTACCCGATCGACTTTTGGCTCCGCCGAGGCCGGTTCGTCTTCGGACACTCGTGCTCGTTCAACCAAGTGTTCGGCCAGTTTTTCTACTGCTGAGCAGGGACAAGATGCAGACTGCCATCCGTTGCGCCAGTTGATGTAGTCGTTCGAGGTAACGCTTGTGTCGTGTTGGGCGGAGAGTCTCCCTCTGTTTCAGCCGCCTTCCTCCATTTCCTCCGCATCAACTTGCTCTCCGTCCTGTGCAGCACTCTTCCCTCGCTTCGCCAACACCTCGTCCTCCTCGATGAAGCGAATGTCGAAACAGTTGCGCTCCGCCGGCGCCTTGTACTCCATCCCGAGCGCGATAAACACGTCCACCTCCGACTCGCACACGACTTGCTCGCCCTGATCGATCTTCACGCCGCCTTTCAAGCGCACGACACGCTTGAGCGCGCGGTCCGACAGCGTCCAGCCCTTCTTGCGCGCGCACAGCCGCATGCTGCGGTTGAAGTGGTCGCTTCCAGTGAAGTACAGCATCGCAAAGCCAAAGCTGTGGCGCGGGTACACCTTGATGTCGAGGCGCCGGTGCAGGTGCGCTGGAGACAAGCGGCACACGCCCATGAACGTATCGCAGTGGCCACCACCGCGGTGCTGCGCGTAATTGTACGTCAGGTCATCTGCGTAGAGCAGCAGTCGACGAACTGGAGTGAGTCTTCTAGTTACGGCAAGAACGAGTGATGCATCTCCGAACCAGTGAGAAACCCAGACTCGTGGAGACGCTTGAGTAGTTCTGCGGTGCATCCCGAGCACATTCGCCGCCAGTAAGTTCACCAGCTCATTGACAAGACGGAGCCTGAAATCGTACCGGGCATTATGCAGCACTCGTCTTCGTCCGGGTCGGTAATGAGAACGTCGCAATCGCCAGATGTCAGCTTGCCTCGGCGGTACGACCCACACGCGAATGCTGTCGCGTTCGGTAGTAGTCGGTGAACCTCCGCCACCACCGTCTGCTCGATCTGCTGCACCTCTGCCCTGAATTGCATACCAACCGATGTCAGTCAAACGTCATGGCCCACAGCATCACTGAAAGGAAGACGCACCTCAGGATCTTTGTCAGGAAGTCGTCGTAGTGCTTGAGTCCAATCTGCTGCTGTGGCGAAAGAACCGACCCATCGCTTTGCCGGAGAGCATCCAGGGACTTGTATCCCATACTGTCAATGTATCAACACGGTCAGCAAGACAGCAACAAGTGGTGAAACAGCACACGTGACAGCCCCCATACTTGTAGAGCTTGGCTGCGGTCGCCGGTCCAACGCCCCATACGCGCGCCATCTCGACCAACGCTCGAAGCCGCGGGTTGTTCTTCTTGGCCTCCAGCTTTTCCAGACGCCCCGTCTCGAGCAGCTGAACGACCTTGGCGCGCAGACGCCCTTTAGCCCACCAGAGATCCTTCAAGTCGCTGACGCTGCTCACGCGCGTGCGCATGGCCTTGAGGCTCGACACGACTTTCTGCGCGTTGGTGGTGCCACACACATGAGTATCCTGCAGGGCGAGGCAGCAAGCGATCGTGCGTACCTTGTACATGTACTCGCGCCAGATGTCGCGCTCCACATTGAGGAACTCCATCAGTTCGTCGAGCGGATCGGTCAGGTGCGCGTTCAGGTTGGCTTGCATGCCTTGCCACCATCAACACATCGAGGTTAGAGCTCAGAGCATCTCGCGAGCCCCAAACAATCGATCACCGCACTCGAGGACTGCTGGCACACGAACGTCTCGGGCTTGACGTGCCTATGCTTCCCCCCTCCAGCCTCCTGCCGGCGGTCGGTCAGCACCACGAAGCCCGGGTTGTTCTTGAAGAATGCGACGGTGCGCTCTTGCACCAGTCGGTCCTTCTCCACCTGCAGCTTGGTCATTTCTTCGTGAACGCGCTCGGCGTTGATGCGCACGGGCGGTGCGCGCTGGATCTCGCCAGTCCCAGCGCGATTCGGGTTGGACCCGTCGCCATCGTCGCTCTCTCCTTCTGCATCAGCGTCCAGGTCAGCGTGTTCACCTTCGCCAAGTGCGTCAACGTCGCCTTGAGCGGCCTGCTGCTTCGGCCACCCCAGGTCTGCGTCTCGTGGGGGAAGGCGGTGCTCCCGCAGCATGAAAACCAGCCACTCGGGCGTGTATGCACAGATGCCGTCGGGTGGCAACGTCTGCTCTCCGAAGTGCTCTAGAGCCTTGACCATCTCCAGCTGGGCACTAGCAATGACGACGTCCACGGTGGCCCAGTCCACCGACAGCTTCGCCGTACGCTTGTTCGTGGGCGCGGCAACGGTCACCACCGACCCGCCGAGCCTGACGACCATGTGTTGCCATATCTCCAGCCGTCGGCGGCTCACGTCGGGCCCCACGGGCACCAGGAGCACTCGCTGGCCGTGCAGGAGCCGCTGCTCGGGTCCCGCCGGCCTCTTCCGCTTCGCCTGCGCGGTTTGACTCGGCGTCTTCCGCTTGCCTGCCATCACTTCGGCACAGTCGGTTGCTGGCAGTGTGGACTGCAACTTGCACTGCGGAGCGTTGTGATCGCCGCGTCCCGAGGTGTCCACGCCCCTCCGTTCGCTGCTGCCGCGATGGTGTGTGCCCTCCGCCGCCGTCTCGTTACTGGCGACAACAGACACATCCGAGCCACCGCGAGCGGCCGAAGACGCCTCTGTGCAAGGCGCAGAGGTGCCCAGGAGAGCATCCAACCGCCGGAAGAACCGCCGCTTGCTCCGCACACTCAGCAGCTCCGCGTCCATCACTCACGCGCGCATTTGGCTCATTTTTCGAGACATCGCGTTGCATTTTGCATGGACTTTCCATGGATTTTGCATAGTAGTATGGCGTCAACGATCCAACTTTTTGCAAGTAGGAGAGTCCGCGGACTCTCCGTGGAAAAACATACAAAAAACAAGAGTCGGATCGTGTTGCACCTGAATGATGGTCATTGTTGTGCATCTCCAGACCACGCGCGCGCAGCAGCGATTTGATCACCATGGAGAGCGAGATGATGGAGGGCGTGGCCTCTATTGCTGCTGCTCGTGCTGGTGACGCCGCTGCATCGGCGCTGGTGCCCTTCTCCTTCCGCAACCCGTTCCACAACGCGCTGCGCGACGCCTCGCGGTGGTTCCCGATCGCTGGCGCGCGCATCCGCATCGACCAGGCGTGGAAGTCGGACGGCCGCGGAGGCACCGCGATCGGCTTTGGCGCGTCCGTGTACGACGCCGCCGTTGCTCTGTCGCTGTTCCTCGAGGCGCACCGCGACGTGGTGCACCAGAAGCGGGTCATCGAGCTGGGAGCCGGGCCGGGACTCGTCGGTGTCGTCGCCGCTCATCTGGACGCCGAGAGCGTGGTCGTCACGGACGGAGATGATGCCTCCGTGGCGCTATCCAGGCACAACATTGAGCTCAATGCGCTGACCATGACGTCCGCGTGCGAGGCAGACACGTATCTGTGGGGAGATATGAAGCACCGCGTCTCTCAGCCGCCTTTAGCTCCCTTCGACGTGATCATCGGGGCGGACATCGTCGCGTGCCCGTACGCAGAGGCCTTCGAGCCGCTCGTGGCGTCGCTCAAGGCGCTCAGCAGCCCGGAGACGGCCATCCTACTGGCCTACAAGCGGCGCAACGACTCGGAGAAGAGCTTCTTCGACGTGTTCGAGCGCGACTTCGACGTGGTCCGCGTCCGCGACAGCGAGCTCCATGCCGATTTCCAAGACAGCGACATTGTGATCTTCACCGCTCGACGCAAGAGCTGAGGGAGCAGCAGTGAAAGTGGAGTCTATATGTTCGCTAACAAAGTTGATGTGGATACAGCTCAAGCGTCGAGCTGTAGCTTGGATCCCTTACATGGTCACGGTTGCGTCGATGGCGCTCGACTTGGTGCTCAGGCAGTCGACGAGCACGCGGTTGAACCCATTCGGGTTGTCGAGGAACACTTGGTGTCCTGCATGTGGCACGCGGAGCAGGTCGACACGCTTCCCTTGGCGCTCGAACCGCTCGACGACCTTGAGTCCATGGCGGTAGTCCATCCAGTCGTTCTCGCCGCCGTAGATGAACGTGAGAGGCGTCTTGATCGCCTCCGGGTCGAGCATGTCGACAAGGGGACGCACAGCGTGCGCGCCAGGCGCCAAGTGGGTCGTCATTGTGCGCTCTCCGCTGGCCTTGAGTGCCCAGTTGTGGTACAGGTACTCGCTCAAGTCGTTCATGTCGAGGCTGCCGTCGCGCATGGCACTGTTCGCGGGCATGAACGACACGCGCTTGTGCAGCACGTTGCTGACGAGCTGCGGGCCGTACGGGCCGACAAAGCGCGCGATCGACATGGGGGTCACGCCGTTCTCCCACATGGAAAAAACGGTGCGCCGCAGCCACGAGCGACTGCGGGCTTCCTCCGAGTCCGGCTTCGGCGGCGGCGGCGGTCGAGGCACTCCCGCCGGTGAGACCAAGACAAGGTGCTGAAAGGATCAAGACGAGTGCTGTCGTCAGTCGGTGCATGTATGGCCGATGAGACCGACGGTATGGACCACGTACGTCAACGTTCTCAGGGTGGTCGATAGCGTAGGAAGACGCGAAGATCGCCTGTGCAAGTGAGTCGGGAAGCATATGTCAGCTAACCGGTGTGTCCAACAGAGCGTGGTGAACGAACTGGCCATACCCCCATCGAGTGCGCGCACAGGTGGAACTGGTCGAGCTGCATCTCCTGGCGCCACTTCTCGAACGACGAGAGCACGAACTCGTTGGCAGAGTCGAACTGCGCGGGGATACGACAGCAGCACACTCAGTGTCCATCCAGTTCATCTTGAGGCAGCAACGCAACAGCGACTCACATCCGTGTGCTCGAAGTCGGGGCGGTCCGACCGTCCGACGCCGATCCATTCTACAGCGTACTGCAAGGCGGAGATCTGTTAGATGCACCAAGTCACATCATCCACCAGGCCGACAGCCAGTACTCACGACGTTGAAGTGCTTGGACAGCGCGGCGAGGTTCTTGGCCCAGACGGCGTTCCCGCCGCCGAACCCGTGCAGCATGACGAGGTTGGGTGCCTCCCGGTCCTCGGCGCACGGCACGACGACGGTGCCGAGCTGCGCGACCTTGGTCATCTCGAACTCGGTTGGGATGGCGCTCTGGAGGATGCGGCGCTCGGCCTGCTCCAGCTTGGCGTAGCTCGCGGGCACCCACTCCCACAGCCGGCCCTTGGTCGCCGCGCCTACCGCGACAAGAACCGCTACGCGCTCATCAGTCCCCGGCAGGCCAGACCCCATACAAACACAGGCACTGCATGCACGCACTACGGCCGTACCGGTGGTCGCGGCGATCGGCCGCAGCAGCTTGAGCATCGTCGGCACTTGTGGTTCGAGCCGGCGGATTGGTTTCTGACCGCTTCCTCTGGGCGTGGCTCCGGAACCTGATCGGCTAAAACATGCACTCTTCGTATGAGCCATCATTCCGAAGTAGCTTCGTCTTTGTATCAACCATCATTCTGTGAGTGCCTGCATCATCATCGCTTCGTGTGTCTCCAGTTTGGGTGGACCACCCCACCGCCACGTTTGGCGACCTTCCTGCGGTCACAAAGTTCTTCCTCGCACCTCATCAAGCCGCTCGGCTCGCCATGGACACGGCGCGCGTGGAGGCCCCAACGAGGCGCCGGCCGTCACCGCTGCGAGTCGGCGTCGTGCTGCTGGTGGTCGTGCTGCTCGCGCCGGTCTGGGCGGCCTACGGGCTGCTGGGGAAGCTGCTGACGGCCCCGTCGCGCGCGCTCTCGGCGGCGGGTGTGGCGCTGCTGTCGGCGCTTGCCGCCGCGGCCGCCGCCCAGGCGTACGCCCGGTCGGACCAGCTGCAGCTGACGGAGGAGGACGCGTCGACCCGGGCCGTGCTGTTCGTGTCGCTCGCCATGCTCGTGGCGCTGCTGCTCGCGCAGCGCAAGCTGCACCGCCTTGTCATGTTCTGCGTGGACCTGCCGCCTAACAGTCCGAACGGCGTCTCGCGCCTGATCGACGTCGTCGCGCCGGCGTTCTTCGTCTTCATGATGTGGGACTTTGAGGCGCGGCTGCCTTACTGGCAGCTCGTCGACGACGCCGTGCTGTGTACGTCCGAGACTCTTGGGTCGTGTCGCGCCTCCATGCCGACATGGGGTATCTAACGACGCGCGTCCTATGCAGATGGCTTCGTGATCCTGTACCTGCTCGTGCCGGCCGTCGTAACAATCTCGCACGCCAAGCTCTGGATCCCAGCACGCGTGTCGGAGCTCGAGCGACTGGAGCGCGAGCTCATCGGCCGCAACGTCTCGTGCCCGTTCCATCTGATGAAGATCGCGGGGCTCGGCACCGTCCACGTGCCGTGCTCGAGCAAAGATGCAGCACGAGCCAAGACGCTGGTCCTGGTCCACGGCTTTGCTGCCGGCAACGCGCTCTGGGCCTGCGTAAGTGCTGTCGCCAAGCAGTGAAGGCGGTGCGACTGCGTTCGCTGCTCTTACGATTGGTTGTTGTGGCTTCATGCTGCAGAACTTGGAGTATCTCGCCAAGCACTTCGATGTGGTAAGTCGATGGCGCTTCTGCATTTTCTATCTCCGTCGAGTCTCATTGAGTGATTGGTTTGCTTGCAGTATGCGATCGAGTGGTTGGGCACCGGAAGGTCTCTTCGCCCCGAGTTCCTGTCCTACGACGTACGTTCGCTGAAGTGACCGATCGGTCAAGGCGTGTGTTGGCATGCTAAACCGACCCTTGTTGCGACAGTGCGATGAGGTTGATGAGAAGATGGTCGATGCCGTTGAGGAGTGGCGCAAAGAGCTCAAGGTGAGGCGGCATCTCTGTCCGTTGAAAACGCACGCAAGTTAACGACTCGTGTTATCGGCAGATCGACAAGTTCCACCTCGCCGGTCATTCCATGGGCGTAAGTCGCCGCTCCCTCCGCTCTCCCTTGACAACAGTTCCTTTAACGCGCCTTTCCTCTCCAACAGGCCATGTTCTCGAGCTCGTACGCTGTAAAGTACCCCGACCGCGTCGAGCACTTGGTGCTTGTGTCACCCGCTGGCGTTGGCCATCCGCCGCCGCCTGGGCGTGTGTCTATTGGCATCAAGATCTTCCGTTTCATCTGGAACTTCCGTCTGACGCCAATGGTTCGTGCACATTGCTCGCCTCATTCACCTGCTACGTTGTCTGTGGAACTCTCACACACCGCAATCGTGATCCATTGGTACTTCCTTCCCACAGAGTGTCGCTCGGTTTGCCGGTCCGTTCGGCCCAACGTTTGTCCGACTGCTCACCACGCTGCGCACGAGTGTCATGCCGCCCACAAGCGCCATCCGCCAAGGTCGCCTTCCAGCCAAGAGCGTCGGCGACTACTGGTACCACAATTGGGCACTGCCAAAGTCGGGCGAGATCGCCATGCACTCGCACCTGCTCCCGGTACGAAGCGTTGATCAGTGTTTCCGATGGGTCTCGGAACTCACATGGACGTCCACTTCCTGTTGGCAGGGAGTCTTCGCTCGAAAACCGCTTTGCGAGATCCTGACGCCGTCTTCCATCAAAATCCCGATCACATTCATCTATGGCGGGGGTCCCGACTGGATGGACCGCACACACGGCGACGAACTCGCAGCGAAATTCCAGGGCCACCAGCGCGTCAAGGTGCTTGCTGTTCCCTTGGCTGGTCATCAGGTGTTCATGGACAACGCGCTGGCGTTCAACCGCATGCTGGTGAGTACGCTGACTGGCGTTGAAGAAGCCACGGAGGCGGATGTCTTCGGCAGCGAAGAAGACACGATCGTCGACGACTTTGTCATCACGTAGTCTGGCTGTCACTCGATCGCGGAGGCTCGCGGGTCCCGGTTGCAGTGCCACGAGGGTCTCCCTTGAGCTCCAATAATCCACCTCAAATGCTATTCTTGGAGCCATCAAACGCGTTCGTCGTGCATTTCATTTCGTTGACTTTTGATAATGGAGCCGTGCGCGGCGACCGGCGGCTTCAAGTCTCTGCGCAGTCATGTCCAAGCCTCCAAGGACAGCGTGCACGAGTCCTGGGGGAGGCTCACCAGCAATGCAGATCCAGAGGATGACACAAACATCGAAGAGGTGTGCTCCAAGAGAGAGAATGATTTGAGAGCTGGGGTTTGTGCTAACATGTGTGTGTCTGGGCCGACGCGGCAGGGACACAATGAGGAGAGCGCTCGCTGTCGATCGATAGCAGGCAAGGCAGTGATTCTGTCGAAAATTGCCCCGCCAGTGACATGACCTCTCTGGGTTGTGCATTGGTCGACTTGCATGCATGCAACAGAGGCGACACTGCGCCAGTCCAAAGACCAGCTGTGGCAAGAAGAGCAACAACTCAACGCTCTACGAGTGGGTTGGCGATACACTGAGTGTCTTCGCAGTTGCGACTGGGCCGCTCACATATTGCTTCATGGCGTCTCTGCTTGCATGCTAGGCTGCGTTGGTAAAGGAGCAGAAGTCTGTCAAGGTGCTTGTCCAGTTTAGCAACGAAGCTTTTGGTATCATCTTGACACGACTTTCGATCCAACGCAGGAGCGCGAGCGTGCGGTGAAAGCCACGGAGGTATCACTGCAAGCTGCACTAGACCAGGCAGAAGAGAAGCAGCGGCGGCTCGACGACCGCATCGCAGAGATCGCTCGGCTGGAGACACGATTGCACGAAGCGCTTCAACAGTACACGACGGTGCCATCGCCCCCAGCGCCTGCGCATGAGGCAAACAACTGGGACGAGCGTGAGGCTGCTCTCAGGTTCCAGGAGCAGGTATGAAAAACCTCATCATGGTCATCGCAGTTCTCGTGGAGAGCCTCTTATGGCTTCGTTGGTGGGTTTTCTCAGGAATTGACATTGGCGCGAGAGCGCGTCGTGGATCGCGAGAAGCATGTACGGCTGACATCAGCTCCATGAACTCGAGTGACTGCTGCACCAACAGTTTGATTGGCATGTATCCCCTTTCTCCCTGCTGGGCTCAGCTCAAAGCGAAAGAGCGTGTCCTTCGTGGTAAGGAAGCCGAGCTGCTGGATCTGCAAAGCACCATTGAGTGCAAACGCCAAGAGAATGTTGCAAGCAACGAGGCATTGATTGTGTCTGCACTCAACGCTCGAGCTGCTGCGGTGAGCCAAGCAGAGGTACGTGGTCTGTGTGCATACAGAGCTCACATACTGCTGGCTCACTGTCATTGCGGCTGCAATGGCGCTAGCAACAACGCCACGAGGAGCAGCACGCCTGGAGGGACGAGAAAGAACGACAGCTCGCCGATCTGAACGAGCAAAGACGGCAGGTACAGCATCGATGCATTCATGTGTGAGTAGAAGCTTGGTGTCGCAGCTCACGCCGGTTGTCTGCTTGAGAGTGAAGATTGAGCTGTGGAGAAGTCAGTTGTTCGAGCGCGAGGCTTCTCTCGTGACCAGGGAGGGCGTCCTCGCAGATCACGAAAAACTGCTTGCTGCACGTGAAGCCACACTCGCCCGTGCAGATGCTGAACTCGCTGTGAAGCACACTCGGTGGTCCCTGCAGCAGGAGCAGCAGCTGATGCTACATGAGGAGCACCTGGCACGATGCGTCGTCAGAGTCGAGCGTCAGCGTTGCGCGCTCCACTCTCGATTTGAAGAGTTGGATCGCGATCGAAGCTCGCTCCTGGACGCGGAGACCCGCCTCCAGCAACGCGTAAGACCGACGTCTCCACGCTGTCCGGAGTTATCACTGGTCACGGGATGCTTATCTGGTGCTTGGAAAACTGTAGGAGCATCGACTGCTTGTGTTCGCGCAGGAGGTGGAGCTCCAGCACCGAGTCAACGCCCAGAGGCAGGCCGAGCTCGACGCAGCTGCTCTGAAGCCCCCAATCGCCGATTCTACTGCGTCAGGCGAGTCAAAGCAACAGCAGCGAGCCAGCGCCGTGACAGCCACCAACGTCAAGGAACCGGGCCACCTGCGGACCTCGAGACTCGCCAAGAAGACCAAGAGCGCGTCCGCCATCAAGTCGTAGCGTGCCTGCCACACCGTCCATTGCTCAATGTACCAGACTGAAAGCATACCAAAACCAAGTGGTATCAGTTCGGTGCGGCGCTCCTGGAACTTTCGCTCCTGGAACGACTCAATTCACTTGGCTTTAGTATGCTTTTCAAAGTTCCAGGAAATGACACGGCTTGACTGCGAATGAGAAACGTGATGTCGCCAAGAGATGCCCATCATGATGCCACTCCTCTTTTCAACCAATGAAACTTCGTACTATTCCATTTTCAACCAATCCACACGCTTTCTGGAACCAGTCAGACGAGGTTTCAAATCCCCTGATGCAGGGGGCATCACCAGTCCGGCCACTCGAGAGCTGGAGGCGTCCATGAGGCCGCTCGCACGCGCTGTATGGGCCTCTCTGGCGCTGCTGCTGGCGCCGACGGCCTCCGCCGCGCTCTGCCAAGACGTGGGGCTCGATGCGCCGAGCGTCGTGACGCTGTTCCAGTCGCCGTCGAACGCCAGCGAGGCCGTGGTGCTGTCCCCCAACTGCTCGGCCGTGACGCGGGCCGTGGAGGAGGAAGACGGAGTCCAGGTGCTCCGCGTGGACACGCTGGGCATCGAGCACGTCGACAGCTACCCGCCGGCCTACCGCATGTGCGTGGGTTTTGCTGTCGCGGACGCCCGGATTGCCGACGCCATGTCACTGATGCGTCTGCGGCGAGTTCAGATTCCTCGACTCGAACAGCATCCAGACGGCCAACTTCTCGAACGACACGGGCATCGAGCACCTCATCATCGCGTGGAACGGGCTCACGTCGCTGGACGGGATTGAGCTGCCCGCGGCTGTCGTCGAGCTGTACGTCCTCGCTCGTGCTGTCTGTCTGTCTGCCTCCTGCCCTCACTGACGGTGAGTGCTGTCCGCAGTGACCTCGAAGGGAACACCTTAAGCTCTATCCCTGAGGGCAAGTTACCCGAGTCGGTGGACGTGATGTACGTACCTGCGCTGTCGTGTCCGGGTGCTTGGAGCATCGTCACCTAACTGGTTTCGTGTTTTTCATCACCGTCAGATACATCGGCGAGAACAATATCCTCTCCATGGACGGCTTTGAACTTCCAGACACGATCGGCACTCTGTACGGCATCGTCCTTCATGATCGGCTCCGCTCTGTGTACAGGGTGGGCGTAAACTTCCATCTCACTAACTGTGGCCCCTTGCTTGATGCAGCTACCTCTTTATGAACCGGCTGACCTCTGCCAACTTCACGCTGCCGGCAAGACTGCAGGAGCTGTACGTGCTGTCGCGGTTTGCTGTTCTCTTCAGCATCTCTCACCTGACGGTCGCGTGGTTCTTCATCAGGAACCTGGACTCCAACTCCATTACAGAGATGGTGAATATTACTTTCCCGGACACGCTGCAGAGGCTGTGAGTGTGGAGATCCGAGGCGGAGGCATGTCATGAACACAGTAACTGATCAAGTGTGGCGACCGCGTCGTGTTTCTTCACAGGTATTGCCGAGCCTGCGGGCTGACAACCATCCAAGGCGTTGAGTTCTCGGCTGCGCTCGAGGAACTGTTCGTGGCGCACTCGTGTATCGCTATCGCAGCCATTCGTTACTTGCATCCTAATCACTTCGTCCTGCAGCAACTTGACACAGAACCGTATCGAGACGTTTGAGATCCGCCAGTCCGACGCCGCCATCTTTGAGTCGGTCTCCTTCGTCTTCGACGCCACCGTGACTCAAGAGACGTGCGAAGACTCCAGCGCGACGACGCTGACGCTCGATGGCGCTCTCCTCTGCGTCATTTCTGGTACGCAAAGCAGAGCACACTGGACTACCGTGCGTCGATTCGTGACTTCCTGACGGCGACTTGTTGTGGTGCCAAGACAATTTGTTCAACGAGAAGTATCGCGGCGCCTCCACTTCTTCAGAGAACTCCTCTTCGTCAAGTAAGTCGCTTGTTTCGGCCCTGCTTGTCTGTGCTTAGCGCTTACTAACGGAAGAACTGTTGATCGTTGTACCCTCCAACCCCACAGACACGACACTGATCGTGTGCATCGTATGCCTTTCGGCTGTGGTCGCGATCGGGGCGGCGATCCTCGGGTATCGAAAGTATGTCGCCAAGTCCGGGAAAGGAAGCAAGGCGGTACTCTCGGACGGCAAGCTCAGCAGCAGCAGTGACGACGACGACGACGCGCCGACGAAAACTCCTCCATCCTCAGCCCTGGGCGATCTCCACCCCTTTATCGGGTCGCTCGACACCGCTGCCAGGGCTTCGAGCGCACGCGAGTACTTGTCGAATGACATTCGCAACGACGAGGCGCTTCTCGCGTTCCGGATCGAGCAGGACGAGCTCCAGTTCGTGGGCAAACTCGCTACTGGCGGGCACGGTACCGTCTTCCAGGCGACGTATCGCGGCCGCGTTGTGGCTGTAAAGCAGTTGCGTCCGGAGAGCGCGCGCAATACGGTGGCGCTCAAGGCCTTCATGGCTGAAATACGGCTGTACGCTGGTCTGGAGCACCCTCGCATCGTCACGTTCATGGGCGTTGCGTGGAGCACGCTCGTGGACGTCTCGGTGGTGATGGAGTACATGAGCCGAGGCGACTTGGGCTCGCAACTGCGTGCGATGGGCGACAGTGGATGCAGCAAAGATGCTTGGTTCGAAGACTCGGAGACACTGAAGCGCAAGCTGCTCCTGTCGCTTGAAGTCGCCGAGGCACTCGTATACCTGCACTCGTTCGACCCGCCGATCGTGCACCGCGACTTGAAGGCGCGCAACGTGCTGCTGACCGACGAGGGCGACGCCAAGCTGAGCGACTTCGGCGTCAGTCGCACGGTGGCGATGATCGAGAACGATGACGGGAACGATCTGGTGCTGGCCACCATGACTGGCGAGATGGGCACCGTCGCGTGGATGGCGCCCGAGGTGCTGCAGGGCCGCAAGTACGCGGAGCGCGCGGACATTTTCTCGTTTGGTGTGCTGCTGGTCGAGCTCGACACGTGCCTCCACCCGTACGACACGAGCATCAAAGCGAGCAGCAGCGGCACAAAGCAGTCCGACAGCTCGCAGTCGGAGCGGCCGACGACAAGCACGCAGCTGGCGCTGATGGTCGCGGCGGGCGAGCTGACGCCGACCGCCTCGAGCGAATGCCCGCCGCGCGTGGCGGCGCTGGCGGCGCGGTGCTTGCTCTACGACCCGGCAGCGCGTCCGTCGGCGGTGGAGATCCATTATGAGCTGCGCCGGATCGCGCAGCAGGAGGCAGACGAGCGTATGTCCCGATAGTATCTAATCAATGCGTGCAGTGCTTTCCCCTTGGCGTCCATGCTCTCGCTGTCTCGCGCCGAACACGCGCCGCTGCTGCGGATCCTGCACGACAAGCTGCACGCCCTCGAAGCGAGCCAGCTGCTCGCAGAAGGCCACGCAGTCGGCGCACATGGCGCGGTCCACGGCGATCTCGACCGCCTCCCAGTGGCGGCGCCGCTGCTTCTCCGGCAGCGGCGCCAGCGTCTGCCGGACGTCCACGAGCTTCTGCTTCTCGGCGTGGCACCAGTAGAAGAAGAAGCTGCGGCTGTTGAGCACCGGCGGCGGCGGCGGTGTCGCGGCCTTGCGCCGAGGCGTCTCGACCGCGTACGTGTGGCCGATCTCCTCCACGACGCGCGCCACCGCGAGGCTCAGCGGCTTCTGCGGCAGGAACTCGGCGTCCGTCCCGAACGCGCCGAAGCCACTGCGTGTCTTGCCGGCCAGCGCGCGCGCCACCACCGCTCCATCCAGTTCTCCCCCCTCCTCTCTGCTCTCTTGTTGTGCTGCATCCGCGGCACGGAGCCGGGCGTGGGCGACCGCCGCGCGGGAGGACGCCGTGAAGCCCGCGGCGGCTGGTTGGCGGCCCAGGAAGTCCAGGTACTCGGCCACCTTGGCGACCTGCGCGGCGTGCGGCAGCCCGAAGAAGCCCGCGGCCTCCTCTGGCGTGAGGTAGTCCGCCAGGCTGAAGAACTGCGGCGCGGGCGCCAGTGGGGGAGCCGCGCCATCTCCGCCGCCTTCATGCCCCATGCTTGTTGCGGCTCACAATGGGCAAATGGCAAGTTCATTCCGCACCAATGGTTTCACCTCTATCATACGATAAGACTGAGTAATGAATTCTCACATTTCTGGAACGAAAGCTAATATGATACTTGAAATTCGATAGTTGGTGTGAATTGGTGCTTTCCGGAGAGCTCTGTTGCCGCTAATGAGTCACTTCAAATGTGACTGGCATTGAAACGGCGGGCATTCCCAAGATGGACGCGCTGATCGCCAAGCTGGACGCGGTGGAGGCGGCGCACGCGGCGGAGACACAGCGCGCGATGCTAGCCGAGCCGCCGGCGCTGCTGGAGAGCGTGCAGCTGCACGAGTACCAGGCGCGGGGCATGCGCTGGCTGCTGGCCAAGCGCGCGCAGGGGCTGAGCCCCATCCTGGGCGACGAGATGGGGCTCGGCAAGACGTTGCAGATCATCGCGTTCCTGGCGGCGATCGCCGAAGAGGACAAGGACAAGCAGACGCAGCAGAAGACGCAGGAGACGAAGAGGCGGTTCCTGATCGTCGCACCGCTGAGCGTGCTGCCCAACTGGATGGAGCAGTTCGAGCGGTTCGCGCCGACCGTCGCCACCTCCATGTACATCGGCGCGCAGGCCGACCGCGCGGCCATGCAAGCGACAGTCACAAACTCCAAGGCAGAGGTAGTATATCTGTGTTCCAGCTCTGCAGAATCGATGGCTCTAACGCGGCTCGCTGCTGATGGCAGCACCTCGTGGTGGTCACGTCCTACGAGATGGTGTTGTTTGACATCGGCTTCTTCGGCCGCGTGGACTGGGAAGTGGCCGTCTTCGACGAGGGTCACCGCCTCAAGAACCCCAAGGGAAAGTTGTACGAGGCCATCACCACAGAGCTGCGTGCGCCGTTCAAGGTGGTGCTGTCCGGCACGCCCATCCAGAATGACCTGCGCGAGCTGTTCACGCTGCTTTCGCTGCTGAACCCGAGCATCTTTGACGACTACTCGCTGTTCGAGTCGGCGTTTCGCGACTACTTCTCTGCCAAGGCGCAGCAACTGGCGGTGAAAAAAGATGGAGAAAAAGCTGCCGACCCCAAGCTGCAGCGAGCGCGCGGATGGATGAAGCGCATCTTGTCGCCCTTGCTGCTGCTGCGCACGATCCAGGACGTCAACGACTCGTTCACGCTGCCGCCGATCTCCGAGATCGTGGTGCACACGCCGCTGTCGATGATGCAGCGCGTCTATTACAAGAAGATCGTGGCCAAGAAAGTCGACGAGATCCAGAATGTGGCCAAGAATCACGCCAACAGGTATGTCTGCAACGCACCAGCCGCTGATAGTTTATACTGATGCTGGTATCGCTCATTCCGTCTGGCGCAGGATCTCATTGATCAACGTGCTGCCGCACCTTCGGAAGGCGTGCAACCACCCGTACTTGTTCCCTGGCGCTGAGCCAGAGCCATTCGAAGAAGGCAGCCACCTGTACGAGAGCAGCGGCAAGTTGTACGTTCTTCACCAGATCCTGCCTCGCTTGCGGGCCGAGGGCCACGTCGTGCTGCTCTTTAGCCAGTCCACCGCATTCCTGGACATTATCCAAGACTTTCTGACGCTCGAGAGTTTCTCGTACGAGCGGATTGACGGGTCGGTCCGCGGGAAGGAGCGCTGGCAGTCGATCGAGCGCTTCCGCAGCGACCCAGACGTGTTCGTGTTCCTCATCAGCACTCGCTCGGGCGGTGTTGGGCTGAACCTCCAACGCGCAGACACCGTCATCTTCGTTGACTCGGACTACAATCCGCAGGCGGATCTGCAGGCGGTTGCTCGAGCGTACCGCCTCGGACAGACCAAGCCGATCCATGTGATCAAGTTCGTGTGCGCCAACACCGTCGAAGAGAGCATTTACCGGCGTGCGCTCAAGAAGATGCAAATGGCCGACAAGATCAGGAACATTGCGCGGAAAAGCAAAGGCGACGGCGACGACGAAGGGGGAAACACATCATCCGAGAGCGAGGAGACGTTGCTGGAAATGATTCAGTTCGGTCTGCACAAACTGCTGGAGGAAGACGGAACCAGCGAAGACGCGTTGTTGAAGCCACTCGATGAAGAGTACATTCAACACATCCTCGGCAGGAGTGCCGCGACAGGTGATGCGAATACGAATGGCAAGGCTGAGACGATGACAAGCTCTGTCAAGAGCGAGCAACTGCTGCAGTCTGGAGGCGATTTCAAGGAGGAGAACATCTACTACTTTGAGGGGGAAGACTACTCCAAGGCCGACGAGAACAAAGCTCGGGATGAAGTCTCGCTGCTGAAGCTTTGCGCCGAGTTCAAGACTGGGTCGAAGGCACGCCGAGTGACTGGAGCAGCTAACCGTCCCCGATACGAACAAGACAAAGACGATGACGAGGAAGATGACGATGAAATTGACGAAGCCACAGCAGAGGAGATCGCACAGCGGCGTGAAGAGCGACGGCAGAAGGCCCAAGCACGAAAGCTGGCAGCGTGGAAAGCAAACGGCTACGAGTCGATGGCCATCACTATCGATTCGGATGCGGAGAGCTCTGACGCATCGGCGGATTCGTTGCGTCTGAGCGGCGACACCACCCGACTGCTCCACTTCCGCTCGGGCGACGCGAGCCGTCCTTCACTTGTTCATCTCCCATCAGACGCGGTCGTCATTGTGCATTGCGTGGACAACAGCGGCATCTGGAGCTCGCGTGGGTTCTTCCGCTGTCTCTCGGCTCTCTCCCCTGCGGTCCAGCAGCAGTACGAAGCCGCCGGCAGAAACGGCGACCTGAAGCTCGGGTCCGCTCACTTGATCCAGTTGCCGGCACAAGAAGACCGCGACAGTGGGCGAACCATTGAGCGGCATGTGTGCTTGCTGGTCGTGCAGGGCTTCCAGCTGGACAAAGGCGCCACGAAGAAGCAGCGGGTCGCGAACGGCGCGGTTGTCCGGCAGGGCAAGTCAACCACGTTCCGCCTGAACGCGCTCGACCAGGCGCTGGAGGCGCTGGCCCGGCGTGCACGAAAGCTCGACGCAAACGTGCACATGCCACGCATCGGCTACGGGACGCCTCGGTTCAACTGGTACGCTGTCGAGCGCCTGCTCAAGCGCAACCTGCGCGACCGGGGCGTCGACACGAGCATTTACTACTTTTCGCGCGCCGGCAGCCCCGCCACATGAGCTTCACGAGCAGGAGACGGATCGTAGGAGCATCAGGAAGGAAGAGAGGAAGCGAGAAGCAGCTGGAGAAGTGAAGGAGGAAGTTGGGGATGATATCAGTGACCGAGCGAGCCATTGCATGACACTTCAAAGCTTCAACTTGATCTTCCCATACTGACGACGGCACAAAAGCGAGGGCAACCCACCTCCCGGGCGGGTCCAGCTCGATCTTCCACTCGCTCAACCCGTTTACCCGTTTACGTCATGAGTTTTGTCATCTGAAGCTGTCAGGAAGAACCCGGTGGGTTTCTCTCTCGAACCCGGCCCGGGTCTCACAACCCACGGCTGCCTCGCGAAGACCTTCGCAGTGGAGATTTGCCGTGTCGCCATGCGCAGCATGTTCCTCCGATCGCCGGCCAAAGGTGCGTCTCCACGCCTCTCTCCGGTCCCTCGGCCTCCATTTCCGCGCTCAGACGTCGGCCACGTGCTCCTCCTGTGCGTGGGCGACTTCCGCGGCGCGGGGAGGGCCGGTAGCGCTCTTGAGAAGCATCCAACCGAGTCACAACGTGGTGACGAACGGAATGGAACGTGTGTGTGGGTGGGTTGAATGAATGCAGACGCCAAGGCCGGCGGCAACGGAGACGCGGACGGCGCCAGGGACCGGCGGCGCGTGCGCGACAGCCTCTTCTCGCCGTCGGCGTCCGAGTCCTCGTCCGTGGGTGGCGAGGACGACGCGGAGGAGAAGAAGAACGGCGAGCTCGCGACCAAGGCGCCGCTGTTCCCGTCGCGCGCAGGCTCGATGATGGGCGCCAACCCGCGCAGCCGCTCGGCGAACGCCAACTCGAAGAAGCAGTTCGGGGACGTGCGGCGGCGCACTATGTTCCCGGCGTCGTCGTCCTTCACTCTCGGGTCGACAACGGCGACAACGGCGGCGACTTCCACCGCGATAGCAGGGGAGACACCGGATAACCTAAGCAGCTCGGCCGTCTTCCCGGAGCGGCGCGGGCTGTTCGAGGCGGACGACGAGGCCGAGTCGCTCGAGTCGTTCCAGGAACGCGTCAAGATGCGCCAGAGCAAGAAGAAGTCGGAGCTGGACGCGCTGCGAGGGCAGCTCGAGGCGGCGCAGGAGCGCGTGGACCAGCTCGAGGCACAGGTGGTGAGCGAGGCCAGGGAGAAGCAGGAGTTCGAGATCCGCATGAAGGAGTGCCAGCGCATCATCGAGAAGCGCAACAAGCAGCTGATGAAGGCCAGCGAGCGCATGGCGCGGTTCACGGAGCAGTCGGAGCTCATGAGCGCCGATCTGCAGGCCAAAGTGGCGACGCTGACGGCCGAGAACACCCAGCTCCGCGCTGAAGTGACAGCAAACATCGAGCAAGCGCGTGTCGAAGCGGAGCAACGGCTGAAGACGCAGCAAGCCGACTTTGCGGCCAAGATGAAGCAGCAGGAGCGACACATGCAGGGCAAGCTGGAACGCGCTGTGGAGATCGCGGAGCAGGGCGTGGAGACAAAGCTGGCTGAAAACGCCGCGCTGCGTCGCAAGATCCAGGAACTCGAGGCGGAGGTGGAAGAGGCAACGGCGATGGCGACCAAGGCCAGGGCTGACGCAGAGACTGCGACTGCTGCTGCCAGTGAAGCTGCACGTTTGTCGCCGTCGCGCATCAAGCAAAGCGAGGAGTACCAGACGATGCTCAAGCAGCTCGAGAATGCCGAAGCCATCAGTCGTGGACTGCGGTACCAGCTTGACAAGGAGCGCGAAGAGAAGAAGTATCTGAAGCAGCAGCTCGGCGCAATTCAGTCTTCTGGCACGAACGTCGCCGGGTTCTTCGATGGCGACGCTGCAGCGTCAACGAACAATGCGAGCCCGACAAGTAGCGTCGCCAGTGGTGCCGACTTGTCCAGCTTTGACTTCACGGCTGCTCCTGCTGTCGCTGCTGAAGTTGAGCCAGCACCGCCTAGCCCGTCCAACGCACGGCAACGATCGCGCTCCCAGTCCCGCTCTCGAAGCGGCTCATCGGGTCTGTTCTCATCCAATCCGTTTGGAATAGGCAAACATATCGATGCCACCAGTGAAGCAGTCGACGAAGCAATTGCGGCGGAGGAGCTTGAGACGAAGCGAAAGAAGCGCGGGAGCTCGACTTCGTCCCTGCAGACGCCACTGGAGGCTTTCGCACAGGAAGGCATCGACGACGCGAATGCGAGCCCAGCCACGAGCGCGCAGAAGTCGATCGCCTCTTCAGTCAACTTCTTCGAGAAGTTCTCGATCAAGTTCAAGCGCTCGTCCTCCCCGCGGAACTCTGCCACAGCAGGGAGCGCCAAAGCGGACGAAGCAGGACCAACGCCCACACAGCCGACGGTGAATACTGATGTTGCGAGTCCAGCCATGCCCAGTGCCACTGGCTCAAGTGTTGTCTCCCCGCTTCCTCACTCGGCGGTGCTGGGTCGAGGGAAAGTGCTGAACGAGCGACCGCGAATGTACGTTGCGAGGTCGCCTTCTCACCACGAGGAGGAGTCGAGCGACAGCATCTTTGGCAGCGAGAGCGACTCTTCCAGTTCGTTCGACAGTGAGGATGAGGCTCCTCCGTTGCCCCCGCCACCACCGGCGCAGGAGGCGTCGCCTCCTCCTCCAGCGGATGCCCATACACTGCCTGTTCCAGTTCCCTCACAGCCCGTTCAGGTTGACGCTGGTGCTGAGGCGGATTCAAGTGACTCCGAGGAGTCCTCGTCGTCGGAGGAGGAGTCTGACGAGGAGGTACCTGGTCCCATGAATGCGGGTCTACCGACAGCAATCCCCGCTCCGAGTGTGATTGGAGTGCCAACGACAGCAACGCAAGACCAAGCGCGACCACATGTGTCACTTGTAACGTCGAGCGCGGGACCAGCTCGTGTGGAAAGTGGCGTGTCGTCGTCAGACCTGTCGGAGGACTCGAGCTCGGAAGAAGACGAAGCGGATGCTCCTATCGATCGCAGTGGCAGGAAGTCGTCACCGCGAACGATGCCAGTGCAGCCGCGCCATCCGGAACGGACGACCCGGTCGAAGAGTGAGCGATCGTCTTCCTCTTCTTCAGAGTCATCATCTTCGTCGTCGTCGGATGACGAGGTCGAGCGGTTGTCGTCGAAACGGCGAAGTCGTGGAGGGGGAGAGGAGTCTGCTAGTGACTCGAAATCAGGGGGCCGAAAGCGTGAAAAGCGGTCGATGTCACTGCCACGGTCGCCGGATGCAGCGACTCACCACGGCTCGCATCATGACGCGCGACAGAAAGCAGCGATGAAGAGTCGAATGAACGAATACATGGAGGCTCGGACGAAGAAGCGGAACGACAAGCTGAAGAAGAAAGAGGAGAAGGAGCACGCAGAGCACAAGAAGAAGGAGGAATACGAGAAGGAGTGGGAGAAGATGGCGCAAGAGGAGCGCGAGCGGAAGCGCAAGCAGCAACAAGCGCGTCGGACTGGCCGCCGGCGACCCGCGAGCATGAAGACCGTGCGTGTATCTCAGATGCGGCAGCAGATGACCAAGCAGAGCCTTCAAAAGGACACGCCGGTGCATCCTGACCAACAACAGCGACCACGAGGCGATACGATGGAGGAAGGACGCTCGCGCCGACACTCGCAACATCGAAACGAGAGCGGGAGCGAAGACGACGACGGCCAAGAGGGCAATGGTGAGGAGTCCAAGCCTGCCGCGCCAGTCTTTCAGCCAGCAGCGGATTCGCCTCCGCTGCCGCCTGAGCCGACCGAGGCGGACACGGAGCTTTACATCCGGCAGCAGGCACGCCTGCGTGAGCGCCACGATATGGAGATGAAGCGCAAGCAGGAGGCTGACGAGGCGGACCAAGTGCGCGGCCAGATCCATCGCAAGGTGGAGATGTGGGCGTTCGGCAAGGAGCTGCTGCACATGATCCTGACGCTGGATCAGATCTCCAACAGCGACGCGCTCAAGACGTGTCAGCTCATGGTCGTGCAGTCACCCGACAACGAGACGGTTCGGAAGGCTTACAGGTGCGCTTTGTCCTCTCTCATCACGTGCAGCAGTGGTGATGTACTGACCGATCTATCGTCTGCAATGACACTGAAGGAGCATCATCCGCGTGATCCATCCCGATAAACTGCGCAACGCGTCGGTCCCGGAGCAGCTCGAGGCGAAAGAGCTCTTCACGGTGCTCAACCAGGCGTTCGAGCGGTTCAAGACGCAAGTGGCAGCTAGCTAGCCGCACTCGGTACGAACCGACGACTCGATGGATGATGTGAGAAGGCTGGTAGAATCCGCGCAGTCTCGTTGTTGCGATGGAATACGAACGAGCGAAGGTCGTGAAGCAAGCATCGGTTTCTCTCTCTCACGTGGGTGTTCCTTACAGGCGACCAAAGCGACAGGCACTGGCACATCGATCACCATCACGCTACAGGCGCATTTTCCCCCGCGCGGTGGCGATCAAGCGGTCGAGCTCACGCACAAGGTAACTCTTGGAGTTGTACGTGCCGCTGGAGAGCAGAAGCTCGCGCTCCCGCTGCAGGCGCTTGATCTCTTGCTCCATCGACCCGGCACCGCTGCTTGCGTTCATCGCGGCGCTAGCAACGGACGCGACGGCTGCGGAGGAGGTGAAGACGTGTCGCTGCTGCGTCGGCACATCGTTCTCGCTTTGTGACGACGAATAGCTGTGGCCAGACTCGAACTCCTCCACCTCCTCGACTTCATACTCTTCGCCGTCCGAGACCCTCGGAGCATCAAAGGACGTTCCGCTACTGCTGCCAACCTCACTCGAGACTCTCACTCGACGTTTGGTTTGCAAGGGTCTTTCTTGCCGACGACGCGTGCCTCTCTGTTCTCTGCGGGGATGGAGCGAGGCGTCCCAGTCACTCGACGCTCCGGAACTGCGCTGTGAGCGCTGATCCACGTCCCGTGTCTCCAACCAACCGCCGCCAGCTTCGTCACCTCGATACTCCACCCAGCCGCTGCCAGTGCGGAGGTGTTGATGACTCTGTGCCACTCGCTGTGGATGTTGCGGACGGGTTGAGCGTGGATCCTTCATCGACGACCGCTGCTTCCGACGGACCGGCTGGTCTGCTGCGCGTTCGACTTCACCATCCACTCCGGCCTCTCCGGTTCGCTCGTGGATCCCACGAAGCTCGTCAAGCTGTCGCTTGATGGCCCGCAGCTCCTCGCGGTCGCCGTCCAGCACGTACTTTTCCTCCCGCGCGAGGTACTTGAGCCGGAGCTTCTCGAGCTCCTCCACCACGTGCGTCTCGTGCTTCTTGCGATCTTCCTGCACCTGCAGGTTCGCCTGCTCGAGCTGCAGGCGCAGACGCGCGGCTGCATCAGTCGCCTCGTGCTTGGCGCGCTCCTCTGCCAGCTTCTGGCGCTCCAGCTCCGCGATGTTGCCTCTCAGCGCGGCGATCTCCTCTCGGAGTCTCGCCTCCGGCACCTTGCGTTGCTGCCGCCGGTACTCGGCGTAGTCTCGCTCCACTTCTCGAGCGCGCTGCTCCGCCTCGGCTAGCTGGGACTCGAGCTGAGATACTCGCTGCGCTAATACCTCACGCTGCTGTGCAGCGAGAGAGACGGCGTGGCTCTGCTCGCTTGCGAGCTTCTTGCGCAGAGCGTCCATCTCGTCCCGGTGTGCGCGCTGCTCCCTCTCCAGAGCGGCCTCGGCGACGCTCAGCCGGCGCTCGCGGACTTCGACGTCGGTCAGCGCGTCGCGAAGCTGGAGCTCCAGTCGCTCGTACTCGCGTTGAGCAGCGCGGAGCAGCTCGGCGCGCTCCTCCTCACGGCGAGCCCACTCGTGCTCGAGCTCGTTCATCCGCACTCGCTCCGCCTCGACCAGCTGCTGCTTCCACTCGCGGGCTTGTTGCGCGAGTCGTCGAGCCTGCTCTTCCTCTTGCTCTGCCATCTTGTCGGCGAGCAAATCTGGCGGCGGATGCGAAGGTGGTGTATGAACGCTTGTCGGAGGCGCGTTGGAAGTGCTCGCGGCTTGTGAAAGGACTTGCTGCTCTCGGACACGCTGAGTCAACTGATCACGCGGGTCGGATCGCGGTGGAGAGTCCAGCGGCGCGGCGCGTTGGCACTGGAAGGCTGACAACTCGGGGACCAGTCTGTACACAGCATCATGTCATTGCGTGAGACAGATAGTCATTGCTTGACGAACCCACCCGCCTCAGGTCTCTCTTACATGAGGTGCGGTGACACATCGGAGAGCACGGCTGTCGATGGTCCAAAATCTTCAAGGGCGGCGTCGATGCGGATCATTCCGACTCGCTGTCCCGCTTGCGATGGACCCGAGCGGCTTCCGTCACGCTGGCTGCTGTCGACGCGAACGATCGGCACGTAGATGGAGCAGCTCCTGATGCTCGTGAACTTGAGCACTGGTGAGTCGCTTGAATCCCCAGCGTGAGCCTCGCGCCAGTGTGCTGCTGCGTCTTCGTCCGTTGGAAAAGTACCGCGGCATTCTGCATCTGGGCAACAGAACCTCTCCTCCGAGTAAAAGAGGTAGTTGAGGCTGAAGGCGGCTACTCCACCGCTCCCATTGCTGTCACGGCCGCCAATCGGTGCGAGTTCGACGGCGACAGTGCCGCCCATAGCTCTCTTGATCTCGGACAGAGTCGACAGGCGCTCACTGACGCAGTACGCGGTGTCCCGAGCGCTCGTCTCTCGCTTCGCGAGCACAGCCAACGGTTGACTTTGCGCTGAGGAGAATGAGCACTGTGAGTCCACAATAGCACTACAATCATGGCTTCCAGAGCTACTAGCGTACCTCGAATGCCATCGTGGAACGGGTGCTCGAACGCAATTGTGTACGTCCCAGCGACCGAGACGTCACGAATCGCTTTGATCTGCAGTGACAGCCGGAACAAGTGGCTCGGGTCACCATGATCGTCGAGGTCGTGGATTTCTACCACCTCCTTGACGCTGTTTACAGCTGATGCGTCAGTTGATGCTTGGAGTCGCACCACGCACTCCGCCACTGGTCTCCCTGACTCGTCGCGCAAGGAGACCAAGCGAATCCTTTCCTCGACATCGGAGCCACTCTCAATCGAGTCAGAAAGATCAAAAGTCGCTTCAGCGAGGCAGCGCTGGGACCTCGATGCAGTCAGCTGGATATGACAGCGGCTTGAGTTGCGGTCCGACATGTCGATGGCGCCGACTACGAAGCTCCGGCACAGACGAGCGACCGTGAACTCATTCTCAAAGCCGCAGAATTGCAGCGACTCGGTTGTGTGCGACGCAGAAAGACTGAGTGATGCGGTGACGCCGTCCGAGCCTACGAGCGGCAACAACAGGGCGTTCGACAGCCGAACAAACGTCACGGACACTCCAGTGGTCGTCACTGGCGTGAGATCTGGAGTTGGCATTGGCGCTATGACCGTTGCCTGCTTCACTTCACTGTCGTCCTGCAAGTTGATGGGCTCTGGCTGGCTAGAGGCGGCTGCTTTGTCCAACTTGAGCTTGGCTTCATCCTTCAGCACCGTCGTCGCTGGTCCAACGTACTCGATAGTGACTGACGCAGATACTCTGGCGTCCTCACACTCTGGGAAGACGAATTGGTCTCCAACTTTTCCCGTCGTTCCTGGCACTCGCAGTTGCTGCTCTTGATCCCGCGAGGTGCGAGCGAACAACTCACCATCCACCAGGTCGCTCAAGGGAATGGTAATGCCGGCGACGATTTGATTCTCCGTGCAGAGAAACACCGGGAGGCCGCCGTGAGAGGCATCGATGAACGCGCGCAGGTCGTCGAGGCAGCTTCGCACGCGAAAGCTGTCCCGAATAGGTGGAAACTCGGCCGACTCGAGGTTGTGGAACACATCCGTCTGCACCACGACGTCGAAGAGCGAGTAGCTGAGCCAGAACCCTGCGCTCGTCGCAGTTGCCACTTCCTTTGGATCACTCCTTGCCAGCGCGTGGTGAACGAGAGGCGCGAGGTTCCGTGCGCCGATGATCGACACTGAGACGACGAACACGTCGGTGCCGTTCCGAGCTCCGAGCTGCAAGAAGTCGCCCACGTCGTCCGTGACGATCGCTTGCGGGAGTGTCTGGGGTGTTGAGTCCATCAACTCCACCGGGTTGATAGCTGCAGCTTCGGTTGGGCGAGGAGAAGAAACTTTGTCCCGAATGGGAGCTCCCCTCTTGCTCCTGGAGGCGGAGGAAGCCGCCGGCTGTGCTGGGGCTGCGAACGCCGATAGACGGGATCGTATCTGCACTTCACCGCCATACCGCGCGTTCTGCAGCTTGATCCACCGCAGAGGGAGGTCCGGTGTCCTGCAGTCCAACCGCCGACAAGATCCGAGTGAGCGAGCTGAGGAGCGGTCCATGACAAACGTACAGAGAGCACCAACCTCAAGTCGAGGAAGAACCACCCGAGGCTGAGGATATCCGCCGCCTCAGACTCGCTCGTCCGTCTCGGCGACCGGTTCGATGTCACGCCGCCACCAACATCGACGCCGTACAGAAACACTTTGATCCGCGGGTTGTACGCCTTGAGCTGCCGGAACCTGTCCATCGGCAGCGTCCACTTGAGCGCGCCGTCTCCTGACGGCCACTTGGCTTCTTCTAGCAGTCCACTGCGCCGGCCAGCGGCAACGCCAAGCCTCCCATCGGGAGAGGAGCTAGAACTCCTTCCCTTTCCACGTCCAGTCGACGAGGCGGACGCGAGAGAGCGGCCGCTGCCGGCGGAGAGCAACGACGGCCGGCGAGAGCCGCGCGCGGCGTCCGCCTTCCACATGGAGCCCCGCGACTGCCTCGCCTGCTTGTCGATGACCGCGAACACCCGAAGCTCCCGCAGCGCCGGCGAGTCGGCGATCGGGATCTTGAGCGCGCGCACTCGCGTCGCCTCGATCGAGTACGTCCAGGCCGCGTTGGCAAGCAGGTGGCGGCCGGTTGTGCGGCGCGCAGGGGTGGCGCGCGGCGAGGCCGAGCCGGCAGCGGGTTGCTCCTCCCCATCGCTCGCGCTCTCGTCTAGCAGTTGGCCGCGCTGCTCCTGGCGCCTGAAGTCGCTTAGGACCGCTGGAGAGCGGTGTCCTGAGTCGCTTGGGGGTGTTGGGGAGCGGCGGCGGGTGTCGTTGTCGCTGTCGGAGTCGACTGGGGAGGGGGAGAGCGGCGCCACAGGCGGCGGCGACGGATCCGAGTGCGCGGTGGAAGCGGCTCTGTCTACGGGCGACTCGGGCTCGTACTCCTCCTCTCCATACTCGTCCGCATCGTCCGGGTCCGCCATGAGCAATGGGCAATGGGCACCTCTGGCTGTCGCTGTCGGGACGCGAAACGACGCGAACATTGAGTGGTAAAACAGTATACTTACGATAGATTCCAAGCCAACTGCAGTCCCCATACTGAAATGTGATAGCATACGGTAAAGATCGGCGACCGAGCGGCGTGATGGAGCGACCGAGCGACGTCCGGCTGCTAGAGGTCGTGCACAAGCAGCGGCTGCGCGTCCCCGTCGGCGACGAGGCTCGACAGTCCGCTGGCGGCGCCGGTCTTGGCGCTGCAGTACACGTGCGTGAGCTTGCGCAGCTTGTCAGCTGCCAGCGTCGCGTGGAAGCGCGCGTGCACCTGGTGGGCCAGCGCGCCGAAGGCCACGGTGGGCGACGTGCTGGCCACCGGCAGGTCGAAGATGGCCCACGCGAGCTGCTGCAGCTGCGGGAACTGGCGGCGCTCGATCCAGAAGTTGGCCGGGTGCACCGTGCCCGCCTCGAGCAGTCCCCAGTACGTCGCGTTGCACGCCTTGAGCTCCGCCACCATCTCCTTGTACTTGTCCAGCTGCGCCAGCACATCCACGTCGTGCTCCTGTTGCGCCGACGGGAGCGCCTGCAGGTGCTCGCGGCAGTACTGCGCGATAAAGGCCTCGGCCTCGCGCTTCTTGACGACGTCCAAGTTCACGCCGAGGTGCAGTGGGTCCAGCAGGAACGCGACGCCGTGCGCTTCGCTGTAGATGGCGTCCAGCCGGTCGTTGACGCACGAGGTGATCAGCGCCTTCTCCTTCTTCGTGACCAGCTCCATGGACGCGTACGTGCTGAGCAGGTCGGCGAAGCTCGCGTACACCTGCGAGAGCGGCGCTCGCGTCGTCTCGAACTGCGTCAGTCGATGCTGCAGCGGCAGCAGGACGGCCAGCGAGTTGGTCAGGTCCTGCACGAACGACTCGCTCAGCACGAAGTCCTGGATGCGCTTGAGCTTGTTCTGCTCCTCCGGGGACGAGCTCGACTCGACGAAGTCTCGGCGCGCGACCAGGGCGTAGAACTGCTTCTCGAGGCTCCGCACCGACTCGAGCGATTCGCACAGCGAGTCTCCAACGGGGAGCAGTGGACTGGCCGGCTGCGCGTCGAGGTCGGCGGCCTGCAGCGCGCGCAGTTGGCTCTGCAGCTTGTGGCTGGCGTGGAAGACCTCGACGATCTCGACTACCGACGAGGTCGCGGCGCCGAGCCAGGGCAGCACGCTCGCCATGTCGCCCATGAGCAGCCGCAGCGCGTGGCAGACGCAGCCGTAGAAGAAGACGCACTGCGGGTGCTTCCTCTGCAGCTTCTCGCGCGTCCCCTTGGACAGCGACGCCGTCGTGGGCGACACGATGCCGCCGATGACGCTCTTCTTGGTCTTGGCCAGCACGGCCTCGACAGTCTCCAGCGCGACTTCTTCGCTCAGACCAACGACAGCGCCGCCAATGGCACTGCCGCCCCCGATGGCAGCCGAGTTGCCCCCGTCGCTCGCGTTGGCGGCCACCGACTCGAGGAAGAACGGCGCACCGTCCGCCACGACGCCGAAGCTCGTGTTGCCGCCGCCCGTGGCGTCGACCCAGTGCTCGATCGTCAGGTAGCCCTTCTTGCCCACCAGCGCGCGGTGCACCCTGGCCAGCGACGCGCTGTGCTCCAGGTCCAGCAGCTCGTTCTCGAGCTCCTCGCGCGTGGGAGGAGCCGCGTCAGCGCGCAGCACGCGCAGCGCGCCGAGCAGCAGCTCGCTCTCGGCGTTCTCAAAGGGCTGCCCCGTGGCGTACATCCAGTGTGCGAAGCGGCGCTTGAAGACGCCAGTCTTGGACCCGTAGTCGGGCTTGCGCGGCTTGCCGAGCGCCAGCGCCGTCGGTGTGGAGGGCACGAGCTCCGTGGGCGGCAGGACATGCGCGGCGCCAGCGCCAGCGCCTGCATCTGGTGCCGAGCGAGAGCCTGACGCTGCGCCCGAGGCGCCCAGCCGGGGCTTCTTGGCGGTGAGGCACTTGTTCTCGAAGTGCGCGCGCACGCGCTCGACCTTGGTGGTGCCGTAGCGGTGGATGACGGCGTGGCAGTGGTTGCAGACCACGGCCTTGTCCTCGCACACGGTCGTCTCCTTCCAGATCTCGTCGCGCCGCCGCCCGCCCTTGCGCTTCTTGCGCTCCGGTGCCGCGGCCACCGCCGTCACGGCCACGGCCGCCAGCGCGTCGGGCAGCGCGGCCGCCGCCACCGCGTGCTTCTCGTCCTCATTGGCATCACCCGGTGAGCTCATGGTGGGGGATTTTTTTGAAAGGGGGGATTTTTGAATGTAAAACCCAATGAGCCAGTGGGTGTGGGGAGCCGGCGGCAAAGGAAGGAATGGAAGGCTGGGATATTCTCCTTCGAAGCGATAGTTTGTTACTTCACCAGAGGCACCTCCGACATTTGATTTCGTTCGAAATACAGATGCATCCTAAACTTCCAATACCTACAATTACGAAATGGGGGGTAAAATTAGTTTCAGACTGTCAAAATATAAAGTATCCTCTGAGAGTTGATCCCTGCAACGTCGAGGTACCATTACTGGTCACTTCAGCTACTTCAGAGCGGTCAGAATTTGAGCAGCAGGTTACGCGCTCCTGGCGCATAATTGCGAAGCCACCAGTGTCTGAATGTATGGCGAACTCGCTCGTCTCTGCACTCGCTGCCGCTTCCCAAGTTCCAGAAGTTTCAGGTTGCAGTTGCAAAGTTCTAGGGATCCTGATTACAGCGCGGTCCAGTATTGCCTCAAGGTTGGTTAGCTTTGTTTTGTTTTGTTTTTTGTCGAGAGATACTTTTATGCTCAATTGAAGCAACAATCTCACCGAACTTTGTGGCGCTAAGGTTCGTTGGC
>JAADYH010000439.1:0-21098 GCA_023338125.1 Phytopythium aichiense | reverse complement strand
GGCGGTGGCGGCGGTGGCTACGGTGGCGGCGGATATGGCGGCGGTGGCTACGGTGGAGCTGGCTACGGCGCAGGCGGATATGGCGCTGCGGCCTACGGCGGCGGATATGCCGGATACGGTGGCT
The DNA here is from genome assembly GCA_023338125.1 of Phytopythium aichiense. Lineage (NCBI taxonomy): Eukaryota > Oomycota > Peronosporomycetes > Pythiales > Pythiaceae > Phytopythium > Phytopythium aichiense. The sequence goes on along the minus strand of JAADYH010000439.1, from coordinate 20,974 downwards.
ATGCTCAGTCGTACGGCGGGTACGCTCCGTATGGTGGCTACGGCGGCTATGGAGGTGGACGCGGCGGCTACGGCGGCTACATGGGTGGCTACCCTGCCGCTTACGGAGGTGCCGCGCCGGCTGGTGACGGCGCTGCCGCCGGCGATCGCGAAGGTGGCGCTGCTGGAGGTGAAGACGGATACGCAGAGGACGCAAATGGCCAGGGTGGCGCTGGAGGTTACGGCGGAGGCTACGGTGGCGGCTACCGCCAGGGCGGAAACCAGTCTGGAGGCGGACGCTCGGAGCGGTACCGCCCGTACTAAGTGTGCTGCGCGTGGACCCTGTCGAACCCTGGAGAGGAGTCAGCCGACCGTTTCCATGCGCTGGGGTCCTCCCAGTCCGACCGATCGACCAACCGACCGAACTCAGCGAGTGTTCCTCAAGGACGCAACACGACGCGTTCTCTCCCGGCAGGTGCGCCGCCGATGTCTTGGCAGTGAGAGCAAGTGCCGCTGCCAGCACCTCATGCAGGAAGCCGCGATTGCTAAAGCCTCACCTTCATACATTCGTACCATGAACACCTCCACTGGGTCGTTATCTGTCTATTGATCGACCGCGTTCGCTCGGTAGCCAGGCTGCCGACCCGCAAGCCACTCGCGCAGTCTCCTCTCATGTGTCGACAGCGATACACTCGCCAGCGTCGCGAGCGTCTGCGTCTGCTGCTGCTGCGCCTCCCCATCGATTGGGGAGAGCAGACGCGAGCGCAGAGCCGCCACGAGCCCCGAGACGTCAGCTGACGGCAGTTCCTGCAGCGCTTGGGTCGACACGTCACCACCAGCCAAGCCTTGGTGCTGCAGCTGGTGCACGATGTCGGTGAAGTTGTCCATGTGCGGCCCGACGAGCACCTGGCAGCTGGAGTCCGCAAGGCAACAGCAGTGAGACGTGGGATCGTCAGTGCCTGGATAAAAACAAAGGGCGACCTCCTTGACAGAGGAGGGAGCTTACCCAGCGCGCAGTGGCTCAAGCGGGTTGTGGCCACCCCGCTTGACGAACGTGCCTGCATGTGAATGCACTCAAGGATGAACAAGGTGCTCTTTCAAGTCCCCACCCGATGTCAGAGCCGCCTCACCGCCCATGACGACCGTGCGTATCGCGTTGAAGAAGAGCCGCGTCTCGCCCTGTGAGCGCAAGCAGACGGATGTCATCATCGCCACCCTCCAAGCTCCACATCGCACTGCTGGCGCTGCTAAAGACCCAACGAACCAGTGTGTCAACGATGAAGATGGCCGTGGCCAGCGACGGAACCGCGTCCTTGGAGCGCAGTGCGATGGGAGCGGCCGGAAACTTGACGAAGACAAGCGCGTCAGTCTCCACGGTCGATAGACTATCGGAGCCGTTCTCTGGCTCGCACCTTGCGCTGCAACATCTCGACAATGGCTGGCGCGCGCTCGGGATGGCGAGGGATGAGGACGGTCAGCAGGTCGCTCCTTGGGAGCTGGCCGGCCAGCGCCGAGTGCGCCGTCGCCATCAGCTCCTCTTCGCCGTCATGCGTGCTCACAGCCGCCCACACGGACCGACCGCTGATGGCAGCGCGCAGCTCACGGTCTTCGTCGTCTGCTGTCGCTCCAGATGTGTCGATGGCGTTCGCTGGTTCATATCCAAGCACAACAAGTGGACGTCAACGCTGTTCAACGGCAACGCGTACGGAAGTCGGCAAGGCACCCACCGAACTTGAGATTCACGGCGCACTCGGCCCGACTTGCTCCAAGCTGCAGAAATCGCTGCCGGTTCTGCAGTGGATGACAGCCATCTCAAGCGTTAGGCAGCCTGAACGAAGCTCTGGGCACCGCAGACGAAGACCAAACGCACGCGCTCGTCCTGGCAGAGCACGAGCGAGAAGGCGCCGAGCAGCCGCCGCGCGACTCCCCTGGCCACCGGGAGCTGCCACAGGCGGAGCGAGCGCGGCGACATGCGCGCGTTCACGAGTCCGACGGCGAGCTGCCGCCTCTGGGCCTCGGCGATCAGCGTCGGCCACAGCTCCGACTCGACCCACAGGCCGGCGCTGTCGACAGCAACGCGTCCAGTCAGTCGTGAGAGCTGAGGGTCGCCGTCCAAGTCTCCCAACGAGCCGCGCGGGACGCACTCGGGCTGCCACGTGTCGAGGAAACGCCGCACGCACACCGGGTGGTCCAGCGGCGCGAACACGCACAGCGCGCGCTGGTCCGGCACGTGTGCCAGCCGCTTCTCCATCAGCGCGCGGGCCGCGGGCGTCGTGGTCGTGAGCAGCACGCGCGTGTCGCCCGGCGACAGCGACAGCCGCCCGTCCAGCGCCAGCGCCACGAGCGGCAGCACCGACAGACACTCGCCGACGGACGCGCCGTGGATCCACAGCGTCAGCCCGGCGCGCTCGGCCGTCCACGCCGCTGCGCGCCAGTTCGTCGGTCAGTTGGTCAGGTGGTCGGATCGATCGGAAGTGCGCGACTCACCGGGCCGCTGGCTGCGCCCGAAGCGCTCGGCCGTCACGCACGGCAGCACGCCACGTCGCGCGTCCTTGCGCCGCACGAGGAGCGAGACCACGGGCCACGCCGCCCGCCACGCCGCGCGGTACGCCGCCTCCGCCCATGCCGCCGCCGCCATCTCTCCACAAGTGCTGCTTTCACGTCTGTATGCGTAAATAAAGGTATCCAAGCGACTCCATCCGTCTGATAGTCTAATACTAACACACATATATGTAATAGATTGATTCAATGTATCAGCAAACCGTAAATATTGACCATAATACCATCTACAAAAGTAAGAACTACATTCTCAAGCGAATCAAGAAGGAAGCGCTCTCGGGATCCCTTCAACACCGCAAAGAGTCGCGCGCCGCTGCCGTCCATTCCTCGCCTTCTCCGCGCTCTCCGTCACCCCCGACGCGCTCCAGACACCCTAGCCGCTGCAGAAATGATGCGCGGCGAACAGCCCGCGAGCCCCGCGGCGTCCGCGGCGTCCTCGGCGCCCGGCAGCGCGCCGTTCGCACCCGTGACGGTGCGCTGGATCCCGGACGAGGAGGTGGGTCTGTGCACGGGTTGCCACCTGCTCTTCGACTGGGTGCGCCGCAAGCACCACTGCCGGTGCGTCTCCACTCTCTCCATGTCTTCTCTCTGTACGCCTCCTTGCTGTGAGTCGCAGGACTGACGCGCTGAACGGAGACCCACAGCTACTGCGGACGCGTCTTCTGCGACCTGTGCACCATGCGGCGCAGCCTCATCCGGCCAGAGCAGATCCTGACCAACCCGCAGCGCCAGTACATGCCGGCCAACGCACACAACCCGCAGCGCGTGTGCGACGACTGCCACGCGCGCCTCGAGCCCGAGCAGCCCGAGCTGCGTGCGTGCCGTGCTGTCCCGCCGGTGGACTCGCCCCTCTTCATGTCTTGGACGCGACGCTGACTTGTCGTGATTGCGACCGGCAGGAGAGACCATGAGCCACGCCGTGCAGGAGAACGAGGTCAAGGACAGTGGCCCGCAGCGGTTCCTCAACATGCCGTACTCGTTCACGCTGCGCGAGGAGATCCGCAAGGCCACCTACAGCGTCAAGAACTTCATGTACCAGGGCGTCATCAAGGACCAGTCCATCCCGCTGCCGCTGCTCACGCAGGCCAAGGGCGTCGCCGTACGTGCCGCTTCGACTGCGACTGCCGCTTGTCGTCATTGCTAACGCCGCTGCTTCCCGCCAGTTCCTGACGGTCATCAAGGTCGGGTTCGTCTTCACCGGCCGCGTCGGCACGGGGCTCGTCATCTCGCGCCTGCCGGACGGCCGCTGGTCGGCGCCGTCGGCTATCGGCACGGCGGGCGTCGGCTGGGGTGCGCAGATCGGCGGCGAGCTCACGGACTTCGTCATCATTCTCAACACGCGGCGCGCCGTCGAGGCCTTCTGCTCTAAGGGCCAGGTCAACCTCGGCGCGGAGCTCGGCGTCTCGGCCGGGCCCGTCGGCCGCGTCGCCGCCGGCACGCTCGAGGCCAGCGCCGGCATGGACATCGCGCCGTGCTACTCGTACTCGCACTCCAAGGGGCTCTTCGTCGGGATCTCGCTCGAGGGCTCCGTCATCCTCGCGCGGCCAGACATCAACCGCGCCTTCTACGGCCGCGACATCAAGGCCGCCGAGCTGCTCAACGGTGTCGAGGCGCCGCCCGTGGCCGCTACGCCGCTCTACGAGGCGCTGCACGCCGCGATGATCAGGTGAGTGAGCCCGATTCGTCGACCAGGTCGCTCGCGGACTCGGGCCCTTAACGATCGCTGGGTGCTGCCACAGCCCGGCCAACGGCCTGAACCGCAACCTCCGCGGGTCGATGGACGCGACCAGCGGCATGCGCGCCAGCACCTCCAGCTCCAACTCCGGGCGAGCCGACAGCGGAGCGTTCGCGCCTCCCGTCGCAGTGCCCGCGCCGCCCGCTCCGACGGGTGCGCAGCTGTTCTCCAACGCGCCCGTCAAGCTCTGAGAGCGGGCGGAGGCGCTCGTGTCCAGCTTCGAGTGCGTGCGGACTTAGGAGAGGAGCCTCGCTATCGAAATGGCCACGCCTGTGTGTGAACGGAGCGTGTTGGATCGACTTACGCTGACTGACACCGCTCTCCCCATGCGCTAGGCTTGTCGACCTCGACTCACCACTCTCTCCGCGTCAGCCCAGGCTTGAGTGCATCCGGCGCGACGGGAGCCAAGGCGTCCTGCTCGGTCGCCCAGAGCGCTGGACTGCCGTCGCACCCGTCGTCGTCGCCTTCGTCTGCGTCCTCGTCTTGGTCTTGGCCACCGACTGCGCGACGCCGACGCACGAGCCGCCGGCCGTTAGTGCGCAGTCCGTAGCACACGCGGCGCGCGCGCAGCACCTCGAGCGCGTGGAAGACGAACTCCTTCTCGCTCACGCCGCCGATGCACACGCTGGCGCCGGTCAAGTGCATCACGGACGGTGTCTTCCTGGTCGCGCGCCGTCCCCTCGGCGGCTGCTGCTGCTGTTGCTGCGCCTGCTGCTGCTGCTTGGCGTCCAGCAGCGTCAGCAGCGCCGCGCGCAGTTCCTCAAGCACCGTCAGCGCCACCGACTCGTCCGGCAGTCCCGCGAAGATGCGCATGAGCGTCTCGATGGGCGGTGCGGCCGAGACCGAAGCCGAGACAGAAGCCGCGTCCTCGTCGGGCTCACTCGCTGGCATCATGACTGTCGGCCGCCGCTTCCGCGCGCCGGCGCTGCCGCTCCCCGCGTCGCTGGTGCTGGCGCGCGCCTTGCCGGCTGACTGTCCGAGCGCGAGCGGCGAGATGAGCATGAGCTGCCGCCGGAAGCCGTCGCGCAGCTTGCCGGTCAGCTGCTGGTCGTACTCGAGCCACGCGGTGGCGAACAGCGAGAGCAGCACGTCCACCTCGACCACTGCTTCCGCATCGCGCGGCGCCGAGCCAGGGACCGGTCCGCTGAGCGCCTGGAGCCTCGGGGCCGCGTCGACCAGCGCGTCGCGGCCGCCGAACGCGAGGTGGTGGCCGAGCAGCAGCGTCGCGCGGTTCAGCGGGCACCACCAGCGGCCGTCGAGGTGCTCGACGTCGTTGAGGCTGGCGAAGGCCGCGTCCAGCTCGACGACGTCGCCCAGCAAGTCGACGAGCGCGTGCAGCGCCGTGGTGAAGAGGTTGCCGGCCGCGGGCGAGCCTGGCAGCTGGACGCCTGCGTCGGAGGCCGGCAGCTCGAACGGGACGAGCTCGCACAGGCGCGCGAACAGCGCGAGCCGCACGGCGTCGGCGTCGGCTTGGTGCGGGCGGTCCGCAGGCGTCAGCGCGGCCAGCAGCGCGTCCCCCGAGCTGTCGGCTGGCGTCGAGGCGGCGGCGGCGCGGCGGAGGCGCTCGTGGTGGAAGAGCGCCGACTTGACCAGCTCCATGATGTGGTAGTCGGCCAGCGAGGCGACGCCGTAGCGCACGAGGAAGGCCTGCTTGAGGAAGCGGTGCAGCGCGGAGCGCGGCTGCCTGGCGCGCACGGCCGCCGCGTCCGCGTCCAGCTTGTCCACGAGCAGCGCCAGCACGAGCCGCGCGGCGTCGCGGAGGTCGAGCACGCGGTGGACGCGCGGCCGCGAGTCGAGCTGCGCGCGCAGCGTCGGCGGGATGGCGCGCGCGCGCGTGACCAGCGCCGCGTGGCCCGAGACGCCGCCGCTGGCAAGCGCGTCGGCGTCGGCGTCGGGCTCCTCGTCGTCGCTGGTCTGCTCCTCGTCCTCGTCCTGCTCGCCGGCGTCGACGCCCTGGGGGAGCCGCAGGCTCGCGCGGCGAGCGACTGTGACCGCGTCCGTCGTCTGCGTGGCGGCGTGGCGTGAGCGCAGCATGCGCGCCATGAGCTGGTGCTGCTGCTCGGAGGAGCCGTAGCGCCAGAGCAGCCCGACGGCGTGCGAGTTGATGAAGCGGTCCATGGCGTTGAGCACGGCCACGTGGCGCGCGTCGCCCGCCGCCAGCGCGGCCAGCACCTGGTCCAGGTCGGCGGCCGCGCGCTCCAGCGGGTGCGCCAGCTCGACGGCCTCGAGCGCGGCGCCGTCCACGCCGTACAGCGCTTGCTCCTCGGCCGCGCCGACGGCCGCCACGTCCTCCTCGAACTCGAGCACCACGCGCGAGCCGCCCGCCGACGGCCCGCCGCCAGCAGCCGCCGACGCCTCGAGCGGGCCATCCAGAAGCCCGGCCAGCACGCGGCGCAGCTGCGTCTTCTCGACCGCGAGCCGGTTGGCGCGCTGCCGCGTCGTGTGCAGCTCGGCGCGCAGCGTCTGCGCCTCCGCGCGCAGCAGCTCGCGCTCGCGGTCCGCTCTGGCCGCGCGGTCCGCCTCCTGCGCGCGGCGCTCGGCCTGGAAGCGCGCGCCGCTCTCGCTCTGCGCCAGCAGCACGGCGCTCTCGGCCAGCGCGGCCTGCGCGAGCTGCAGCAGCGCGAACACGTTGAGCGACGCCAGGTCCCAGACCTGCGCCACCAGCCGCGCCAGCCGCGGGGACAGCGGCGCCAGCACCGCCAGCGCCTGCTTGAGCATGGCCGCGCACGTCGTGTGGTACGCCGCGCAGCGCGCCGGTAGCTGCGCGCTGCTCGACACCGCCGTGCCATGGCCGGCAGGACTAGCGGGACCAATGGGACTGACAGGACCACCAGGGCCGCGCACGCTGGCGGAGAAGCCGGCGACGGGCGCGAGCCGCGGCAGCTGCTGCACGCAGGCGTGCACGAACGCCTCGAGCGCGTCCAGCTCGTGCGCCGCCACGTGCAGCGCGTGCCCGCTCATGCTGCTGCTTGCGGCGTTGAGCCTGTAATTATAGACGCGGCTTGAAGCGCGAGGCCCTCGCCTGGTCCGCGCAGGTGGCTATATTTGCCTCCATCACCTCCGGATAATCCACCGCCGAGACGCGGGCATTGCTGCTCTGGACGCCATGGCGCAGCGTGCACCGCAGGTGGAGCTGCAGTGGCTGGACGAGTTCCTCGTGGACGCCACGTCCAACCAGGCGCGCGAGCCGCGGCGCCGGCGCAAGGCGTCGCCTCGAATGCTCGCCGAGGTCGACAGCGCGGCCGCCAGCAACGGCGCCAAGCCCGAGGCCGCCGCGTCGCCCGAGATGGCGGACAACGCGCCAGACCATGACGAGAGCGAGCGCGACGAGACCGAGGAGTCGGCTGACGTAGACGGTCAAGGAGAGGAGCAGCAGGAGCAGGAGGCGCGCTGCCGGCAGCTGCAGGCCGACCTGGACGTGCTGGCCGCGCACGTGGACGCCGAGGCCCAGGCGCGCGCGGCGGAGCGCCAAGCAGCAGCAGCCGAACTGCGCGCCGCCCGGGTCGAAAGCGAGGCGCTGCGCCGCGAGAACGCGCGGCTGGCGGCGCAGGGCGAGGCGGCGGCGCGCGCGCTGGCGGCGGCCGGCGAGAGCCACGAGCAGCTGCTGCGCGCGCTGACCGAGCAGCAGCGGCAGCACGAGCTGCTGCAGGCGAGCAACCACGTGCTGGCGCGCGACGGCGCGGCCGCCAAGAGCGCGCTCGAGGCGGCGCAGCTCGCGTGCCGACGGCTCGAGGAGGAGCTGGCGCACGCGCACGCGCAGCTGCTGCGGCTGCAGGGCGAGCGGCAGGCGCTTGAGGCCGCGCTGGGCGTCGCGGCGCAGCGCCAGGCAGGCAGCGAGGCCGCGCAGCTGCGGATGCAGGACGAGGTCATCCGCAGCCTGCGCGCCGACCTGCTGCAGATGGAGTTCGAGTGCCAGACGCTGCGCGCGGACAAGGACGCGCTCGAGGACAAGCTGGCGCGGCTGGAGCGCCGTCGCGGCGTCGGTCCCACACGGCAGGTTGGCACGGCGGCGGCGGCATCCGCCTCGACGTCCAGGGCGGGCTGCGACTACGACGTCGTGCCGCTCGACAAGGCCGAGCCTGCGGCCGGCAAGAAGCGCGCGACCATCCGGCCGCTCAAGACGCGAGGCGGGCAGGACGCGCGCGGCAGCATGTTCGGCAGCCTGCTGGACCTGCCCAACTTCGTGGGCGAGGCGGACGGCGGCGGCCACGACCACAGCCACCGTTGTCACGGCCAAGGCCAGAGCCACCGCCTGCCGCGTGCGTACGAGGCGGAGGCGCCGCACGGCCACGGCCGCCACGCGCCAGGGATCGTCTCGCGCATGGCCACAACCGTCAAGAAGCGCTTCGGCGCGCCGGCGGGCGAGGCCAAGCCGGCGCAGCACTAGAGGAGCAGGCAGGAGACGTTGACGAACGCTTGGACGCAGGCCGTGGTAGCATTCACGAGAGTACACGCGCGATGCTACCCCGACGGCCGGAGGGAGTGCTTGATCTCGCATCTAGGCCTCGTCTTCGTCCTTGTCCTTGTCCTCGTCCTCGGCGCTTCCGTCGGCGATCTGCGCGTGGCCGACGAACGACAGGTATGCGTTCCAGAAGAGGCCGACGACGTTGGCGAAGAGCACCTGCAGCGGCGCGGGCACGAAGCGGAAGTTGAGCAGCTGCGCAGGCACCCAGACGGACCAGTTGGCGCGGGTGGCGGGCCACCAGTCCTGGCGCAGCTTGTCCGGGATGCTCGCGGCGTGGCCCTCGAGCGTGAGCAGCGTCGAAAAGAAGACGGGCAGGAACGTCGGCGCGAAGCCCAGCTGGTCCATGGCCAGCCGCTTGGCGATGGCCTGTCGTCACTCGCTCGTTAGTGCTCGCATCCGTAGCATGAAGAGGGAGACGAGGGAACGAATGGGACGCACCGGCGCGGCGACACCCGGCACGCGCGAGCCCAGGAAGCGGTACCAGACGTGCAGCACGGGCGACACGAGCGCGCCGTTCATGAAGGTGAAGATGGCGAGGCGCTTGAGGTCCGGCCGCGCCGCGTCCTCGAGCACGAGCTGGCAGCCCAGGTCGCCCGCGCCGCCGATGGCCCCGCCCGTGAGCACCTTGGTGGCCAGCGGCCGCGTCTCCAGCAGCGACAGGTACTTCTCCCACGCGCGCTTGACGGACCACGAGGGGGAAGACGACGACGAGGAGGAAGACGAAGACGTCGAGGACAAGCGGCGGCCCACGACCGGCGCGCGGGCCGGCGCGCGGCGCAGCACGGACAGCATCATGAGGACAGCGGCGAGAGGTCGACAGGGAGCAGACGGCGACTGAATGCGGTGCAAGCAGGAAGGAGAAGGAGACGCCGCGAGTCCGGGTCCCATGCACCTCCTCGTCGCGAATCAACGCATTGCTAACCAGTGTGAGGGCCAACTGTCGGATCCAAATTTGTTTTTTTGCAGTTACTTCTGGGCTCGAGTGCTCACTTCTCGCCTTTGAGGTTTTCATATGTTATACATGACAAAAGTAAAGCGATATTACCTTTATAATTACATGCCTGTACATTATATAATGAATGTATCAACAGCAAAACCCGCAGCATGTGATCAGCGCCGCAGAGTCGCGAAGACATGAGCCAGCCGCAGGGGCAGATGGATGCAGCGGCGGGGCCGCCGCCGGACGAGCCGGAGGCGCCCGAGATCGTGGCCGAGTTCCCGGCGCCGCCCGCGTTCTTCTCGCTGTACCGTGATGGCGTTGACGCGGGCCCGGCGCCGCCGCAGCCCATGGCGCCGACGTATCACATGTTCGGCTCGCCATTTAGCACGGAGGACGCGGTGCCCGACCTGCTGCCGGGCGACGGCCGCAAGCTGTACGCGCCGGGCGGCGAGGGCGAGGTCGAGACCGCCAGCGTCGACTACAAGGCCGAGATGAAGAAGTGAGCGTAGCGTCGTGCGTGGGCTCGATGGACAGGGGGGAGGAGCGCGCTGACCGAGGGATGTGGACCGACAGGATGAACCGGTCGCTGCTGGCCAACTTTGTCGAGCTCGTGGACGTGCTGATGAAGAACCCGGCACTGTTCAAGTAGGTTCGCCGTGCGTGGATGGATACGGTGTATACATACGATGGGAGGTGCTGACGCCTCGACCGACGGACGGCAGCGCCAAGCTGGACGACCTCGAGCTGCTCTTCCTCAACATGCACAACCTGATCAACGCGTTCCGGCCGCACCAGGCGCGCGAGAGCATCCTGCAGATGCTCAAGGCGCAGATCGAGGCGCGTCGAGAGGCCGCGCGCGAGATCCGCCAGACCATCGATGCGTCCCGGCGCACCGTCGAGCAGGCGCACGCCGACATGCTCGGCGCCGTGGAGGACGCGCCGCCGCTGGCCTCGGCCGCCTCGTCGCCGCTGCCCGGGGCGGCCGACGACGCCGGCGACGTCAAGATGGAGGACGCCGAGAGCGCCGCCGACTCGGCCAGCGTCTCGGAGGCCAGCGAGGCGGCGGCGCTGACCCCGGCGCAGCTCGAGCAGGCCGAGGCGCGTCTGGCTGACTGGCCCTGTCCTGTATTTGGTGGCGTGCTGGCTGACATGGTGGCGTGCTGATGGACATGCAGAAGACCAAGGAGACGCAGCGCGTGCAGGAGACGTTCTTCGCGGCGCTCGAGGCGGCCATGGGCTGAGCGCGCGGCGGACGGTCGAGAGCAGCAGGCTGAGAGTCGCATGGTAGTAATATATGGCGCTGGAGCACCTCGAGTCGACGTCGGCGCTGCCTTCCTTGGTCATGCCAGCAGCGCGAGTCCATCCACGAACACGGTCAGTGAGCCAGCAGCACTCGCGACAACAAAGGAGACCGGGCTCGTGGGGGAGCAAAAGGTCGACATTCAAAGGGAGACGTCACGACTGGCGGACAGCACGTTGCTCCGTGGCCGCCGCCGTCCCTCGATCCTTTCTGCCTGCTGCGTGCGCTGCCAACTTGTTCCATTTCGTCGAAAGAGCCCGGCGCCTCCGCAAAACACGACCAACGCGCATTCCTGGCAAGAGAAAAGAAAAAAGAAAAGAGATCCACATGCAACGGCGGCCACCCACACCACGTTCCCGCGGTTGCTCGCTCGGGACTCGGCGCGTTGGCTACTTCACCCACTGTGTGCCAGCAGACGACAGCGAGTGCGACCGAGCGGGAGCAGCGACCGCGTGCAACGTGTTGAGGGCCCGCCTTGATCGACAGAGATCCTCACGCACCCCCAACGCCCGCGTCCGCGATCAAATGTAGAACATGGTGCGCTCCAGGTTCTTGTGCAGCCCGGTGAAGTCGAAGTTGGACGTGTTCGAGTTGTACGACCCGATCGTCGACGCGCCGTCCGAGGTCTCGTTCAGGAAGAAGCGCGCACGCGCCGCCGCCAGGTGCGCGTAGTACACGGGCGTCGTGAACGACACGGAGCGCGTACAGCGCGAGAACGTGTACCCGAGGTAGTACGTGAGCCGCTGGATATCGTCCGCCGTGAAGTTGTTCTCGTCGTGGAGCACCGTGTAGTGCGCAGGCACGCTCGTGCCCTGGATGCCCGCGTGCCCGTAGAGGAAGAAGTCGAACCGGTGCGTGTCGACGATGCCCGTGTCCACAACGGTGCCCGGCACGACGTTCCCCTTGCGGTCAGTGTCTCGCGGGTTCTGCCCGAACGCGCGCATGTGGTGGCGCTTGTTGACGACAACGAACGTAATCGGCGGGTTGTAGTCCTCCGAGATCATCTTGCACGCCTTGCGGAGCGACCGCATCTCCGCCTGCAGCACGTCCTGCATCTGTCCTTCGCTCACACCGTCGCGGTAGTAAACCACGTGCTCAGGCTTGCGGCTCGTGCTCTGGTAGTACGCCAGAAACAGGTCGCGCATCATGCCAGGCAGCTGGATAATGTCGTCGCGCGACTTCTGCGCCTCGACGCGGGCGACGTAGCGGGCCGAGTATCGGTCAATCGACCCAACAACCGAGGCGATCGCCGGACGGAACCCGACACCTGAGCGCGGGTGCTCCACGTCCGCACCAATGATGATCGTCGGTGACGTCGTCACGAGCGGGAGGGGCTCGCGCAAGATCGAGTTCTTGCCGTTCAGCTTCATGTTGATCTTCATGCACACGTTCGCGCAGTACTGGGGGTTCGCCTTCGGCACGTTGGCCGACACGATGCACTGGCTCGGAATGCCGAGCACCGTGTCCGACATGCGCTTGATATCTCCGTACGAAGTGGTGCCCTTGTCTTGCTTGATCACCATGATGAGCTGCGGCGGCCCTTGGTCGCGACGCTCGAGCTCTTTCGCACACATGCTCATCAGCTCCTCCACTTGGGCACCGCGGTTCTGGTCCTTGTGCACGATGAACGGGTTGCTGTTCCGTACGGTGAGCCCCGACTTCCCCGCGGTGCTGCAAAGCTCGGCGATGAAGTTGCTCACGGCACGCTCATTGATGTTGGCGTCCACCACCACGCCCCAGTTCATGAGCGTCGCGCCATGCACAAACTTCTTGTCGCGCAAGTTCCACGCACCGAGCGACGGGCGCTCCGACACATTGTCGTACTGCACGTCGGGTGGCTCCAGCACGCGTGCTTCCACCCTTTCCAGACGCTGCTCCACCTTCAGGCCGAACGCGCTCAAAAACGGATCGTTCTCAAACCCGGCTTGGCGAACCTGCTCCATGATGTTTTCCTGGCGAACCTTGGGGGGCTGGCTGGTCTGGCGAATGATCTCGGCCGTGTCGAGCTCGTTGATGTTGGGGCATCGCTGACCCGCTGCGACGTCACAAAGCTCCATCGGCAGCCAGTTCTCCTTCCCGGGCTTCTTGTTTCCGCTGAGGTTCACAGGAGGCAGATGCGGATGACGCAACGTCGTGTTGTAGCGCTCCTGGAAGTAAGCCGCGACAGTCATTTCCTTGCCCTTGATGTTGACCATCGTGCGGTCAGCGGAGTTGGGGCTGATGCTGTAAATTGCCTTCTTCCGGTCCGACCGATGCGTCGGGGTCACTTGGACCTTGCGGATCATGCGGAGCAGGTTGCGCGAGTCGCGTTCCTGGAGCTGAATGTCGCGAATCTGGTTGACCCGCAGTGCACCACAAACCAAGTCAAGCAGCGGTCCAGGCGAATAAAACACCGTCGCGGCTCGGTCAACATTCATCACAAGCTTGCGGTCGGCGAGCTTGATTGCTTGGTGGTATCCCCAGCTCAGTTCCTTGCCGCCCTTGAGAGGGTGCGTCTTCTTCATCGTGAAGAAGTTCCTTCCAACCGAAATCAAGCTGTACCAGCGAAGCCAGACAGGTGTCAGTACCGAACAGCCTACAATACATGCAGGATCCACTCACCGTTGGGCTCCAAGGTGGCGAGCAGCAACGTCCAGCGCCTGCAGCACCGGCATCACGTTCGTCTCCGGATCGGAGAAGTACCTATCGATCAGAGACATCGAGATGTTTTCGGCGAGTTTCATCTTGACAATGAAGGTGCTGGGAGGCCTGCCACCCTGCTGGACAACAGGAGCGCCGCCGTGAGGAGCATCTGGGTTCACATCGACGAACTCCTTGTTCTGCCACGGCAGTTGCTCGGGCGAGTACAAGGCGGCCATGCCGTCATGGACGACACGAATCCCGTTGAACTCGCTCTCGTACTGGCGCACCGCAGCATTGATGATTGCACGAACGAGCGTGCGAGGCAGCGGCTTCTCCGGACGCTTTGGTGGTGGAGCCGACGACTCGACCATTTCGACGTCTTCACTTTGCTTGACATCTTCTCCCATGGCGACGTCCTTCTCTTCCTCCTTCATGTCCTCCTTGTGGTCACCGCCAGAAGGGCCGTACTTCGTCTCAGAAGGACCATACTTCGTGTCAGGCGACCGCTCAACATCCACGTGGTACTTGAAAATCTCGCGGGCTGTCGAGTCGATGGAGACGCCAAAGAAGTTGACTTCCAGCGGACTCGTGCGTCCCTCCTTGCCGATATTCGGCCGGCGGCAGATTGCGTAGGTCTGTTGAATGCTGGGATGGTCGTCACGGACGTCGTGGGCTCCTGCACGGCCACTCCACTCATCCTGAAGACGCGGGTCGGCGACCGGGTCGCCAATGGATTCGTAGCCATGGCCAGAGATGATACCAGCGCCAGCGCCTTGTTGGCCACGGGGACCACCGAAGCCACGACCACCGCCGCGTCCACCGCCACCAAAACGGTCACCACTGCGTCCACTGCCACCGAAGCGGTCACCACCACCACCGCCACCGCCACCGCTGTAGCGATCGCCACCGCTGCGGCCACCACCATAGCTACGGTCGTCGCGGCCAGAGCTCGGAGCCCCGCCACCATAGCCGCGGTCGTCCCGGCCCCCGCCGCCCCCGCCCCCGCCGTATCCACGGTCGTCGCGAGCTCCGCCACCTCCACTGCCACCGCCTCCGTATCCACGGTCATCACGGCCACCACTTCCACCACCACGGCTGTCACCACCACCGTAGCCACGAGACCGATCGTCATAGCCACCGCCGCTGCCGCCGTAACCACCAGTGCTGCTGCTGCCGCCAGCGTATCCGCGGTCGTCGCGTCCAGAGCTTCCAGTGTATCCACGATCGCCATAGCCTGCGCGGCTCTCGTACCCGCCAGTGCTGCTACTGCCTGCGTAACCGCGGTCGCCGTAGCCCCCTGACGAGCTGCTGTAGCCTCGGCCTCCACTGGCGCTGGTGCTACCGCTGCTGTAACCAGCGCGGTCGTCGTAGCCGCTTCGCTGACTGTCGTAACCCCCGCGGCTGTCGTACCCGCGGTCGCCGTGGCCGCTCGAGTACCCGGTGCTTCCACGCGAGTCATAGGCGCCGCGGTCTTCATAGCTGCTTCGCTGGCTGTCGTAACCCCCACGGCTGTCGTACCCGCGGTCGTAATGTCCGCTCGAGCTGGCGCTGTAGTCGCTCCGCGCCGGCTCCGCGTACCCGGCGGCGTACCCTCGCGAGTCATACCCGCCGCTCCCGCTGCGCGCGTACTCGTCGTATCCGCCAGAGCTGGGGCGGGCCTCGCCGTAACCCGCCCCCGTCGCGGCGTACTCGCCGTACCCGCCGCTGCCGCGCGACTCATACCCACGCTGCTGCTCGTAACCGCCGCGCGCGTACTCGCCTTCGCGCGCGTATCCTCCACCACCGCCGCCACCGCCGCTGCTGCTCGGGCGGTCACCGTAGCCGCGCTCCCGCGACCGATCGCGCTCCCGACCGCCGCCGCCGGCCTCTCCGTAGCCCCGGCGGTCGCCATAGCCGCCGCCACCGCCGCCGCCGCCGCTATAACTCATGCCCACGCCCGCACTTTCCCGCTTCTTGGTGTCGTCCTGGGGTGAAGATCGGGGTCTGGAGGGGGGAAGCTTCAAGTGGGTGGGCTGCTAGTTCCCGATTCAGGGGAGGTATCTTGCTGGAGGGATCGGGAGATGGTGAGGTTGCCGAATGAGGAGGAAAGGGACTGCAACAACGTCCGGTACAGTACGCTGCAACCGGATACAATCGCCAAGTGAAACGCTTCCTCCAAACGAGAAAGTGCGCGCAGCACTGGACAATACGGTTCGCTCGCGGCAAAGATTCTCTCAACTGTCGGATGTCACTCATGCGGGACAACGACGGATACAGTTGAAGCGGGTGAAGCCATCCGTTTGGAGCCCGTCGCAAGTGGCGAGACGGCAACCGCTCCTCGGACCGATCACCACCCGCACGAGCTGTAATCCATTCGACGCGTATCCAAACTCTTTGTCATGCTATCCACTTCCAGAGCCGAGTTCGTCACGGCTACGTGGCAGCAGGTGTCTCAACGCTCGGTGGAGACCCGTAGCTCTCCTCGAAAGCGGGGCGCCTGATGCGAACACGGCGGGTGGGTGGCTGCAAGCCGCTGCCAATGAAGAGGAATGCTGGTTTCATACTGACTGTATGTACTTTCGCTGTTGCTGCTATTTTGCTGGTGGACCACCAGGTGGTGTCTGCATGTTCGAGATGTGCATCAGGCAAGTGGTCGTGATGGGCGAAGCGTCTCTTGACTCGCTGCGTGAAAGATGAAACGTCGCTGGACAGCCACAAGAAACTGCGTGCTGGCAAGTGTGGAGGCATCGACCGACCACGCTGCGTGCATTAGAGCAACCCTCTGCCCGGTTGCTCGAGACGAGCTGGGCAGCGACCCGACGACCGCTCGCAGGCGTCAGCAGTCCACGTGGAGCGCACCCGCTTCTTCCAGCACCACAATCCAGTCACGGACGACGACCGCGCGCGTCGCGTTCCCAATGAGTCGCACTGTCGAGCCGTTGCTGTCCTGGTGAGCGCTTCAACCGGTGCACGCCATGGTCCGCCGCCATCACCTTTGACAGGGTTATCACTCAGATTACCATCATTCCCGTCCGCGAGTGGATTTTTTCGAGAACTGTACACCATCATTCCACGTCCGCTTGCTCGCTGACTGTTGGTCTCTCTCTTCTCATTGGTGCAAACCCTGCTCTCCACCCCTCCTACCATTGGCTGAAAATATGTACCCACTTGTCGTCCGCCACCGCATTCCGAGTCGCAGCGTGACCAACCCGCTGTCGGTCGCCGTCATTGCGGAAAAGAAGCCCAGGGCGACCGGAAGAAGGAAGAAGCCACCGCTATCGTCCGCCCTCCCGCTCTTCTTGACGCCCCCCTGACTTCCCTGACGCCATGACGACCGCGCTGTTCCCCCCTTCGGTCGCGCCAGTTGCGAAAATGGACGCCAGCGCGTACACGGCGGCCCCGGCGAAGCGCATGCTGCGGCAGTACCAGGTGGAGCACACGCTCGGGTCGGGCCTGCAGGGCAAGGTCAAGCTGGGCGTGGACGCGCAGACGCAGCAGCGCGTGGCGCTCAAGATCATGGACTGCGCCAAGCTGAACCGCAAGGCCATGGTGAACGTGTACCGCGAGGTGGAGGCCATGTCGCGCGTGGCGCACCCGAACGTGCTGCGCCTGCTAGCCGTGCACGACGAGCTCGAGTACACGAAGAAGGACGGGACGAGCAAGAAGGTCATCCTCATTGTGCTCGAGCTGGCCACGGGCGGCGAGCTCTTCGACTTCATGATGTACACGGGCTGCTTCAGCGAGTCGGTCGCGCGCGCCTACTTCCAGCAGCTGGTCGCCGGCCTGGACGAGTGCCACGCACAGGGCGTCTTCCACCGCGACGTCAAACCCGAGAACCTGCTGCTGGACGAGAATTTCTCGCTCAAGATCGCCGACTTCGGCCTCTCGGGCCTGCGCGAGGGCGACAACGGCGGCACGGCCGAGCTCTACACGCAGTGCGGCACGCGCTCGTACATGAGCCCCGAGGTGCTCTCGTGCCTGCCGTACGAGGGGGCGCCCGCCGACGTCTGGTCGGCCGGCGTCGTGCTCTTCATTATGCTCGCGGGCTTCCCGCCCTTCCAGATCGCCACCAGCCAGGACTGGTGGTTCCGCGCCTGCGCCGCCAAGCAGTACCAGGCCTTCTGGGCCGCGCACGCGCGCTCGGCCTCCTTCTCGCCCGGCGCCATGTCGCTCATGTCCCGCATCTTCCGCGTCGACCCGCAGGAGCGCATCACGCTCGACGAGATCAAGGTATGACCGCGGTGGCCGTGGGAAGCTTTGCTATCATGCCATGAAGCCGGTACTAACCCTCGCTTGATGATGTACGATGCAGGAGCACCCGTGGTTCAAGGAGGAGGCGGTGCCAGCCGAGGCTCTGCGTGCCGAGCTCATGCGGCGCAAGGTGCAGGTGGACGAGGAGAAGCGCAAGGAGCGCGAGGAGAAGGCGCGCTCGGCCGGCAAGGACCAGCTGCAGGAGGGCGACTTCGACCCGTTCGACATCCCGCGCACGCGGTCCGTGCAGCTGTCCTTCCTGTCGGACGTCAGCGGCGACGAGGCGTGCGCGCCGCTGTATCCCAAGTCGAGCGTGGCGCTGTACACGAGCTTCCAGTCGGCTCGTCCGCCCGCCGAGGTCCAGGCGCGTGTCGAGGCGGCGCTCGAGGACTCGGCGGCGCGCGTGGCGACACGCAAGAGCCGCTTCAAGACCAAGGTGTCGATGCCCGCCGAGGACGTCAGCTTCACCGTGCGCATCTTCTCGTTGTCCAATGTAAGTCCTGGCGTAGTGCAGTCGTAGTCGCCTTGTGAGGAGTGGGGAAAGGAGGAGTCTCACGCGTTACTCGGTGTTGCGATGGTCGATCGCAGGCGGCGGAGCGGTGCGTCGTCGAGTTCCGGCGGACGAGCGGCGACTGCTTCCAGTTCCACGAGGTGTACAAGAAGCTGAGCGTGCTGCTCGCAGACCTCGTGTGGAGCGAGGCGGCCGCGGCGGGCGACGGAGACGATGACCACGTCGGAGGCAGCGGCGAAGAGCTGATCTCGGACGAGGCGATGATGATATAAGCGATGCAGCGACAAGCGACCACCAGGCAGTCGACCATAGTATAGTTGTGTACATGCAGCGTGCATTTGGATGCGAACGCGGGCCCCGCATCACCGCCCAGCGTCGCCAACCCGTGTCTTCAATACAAAATGCCCAGCCACGCGCATTGAGTGTCTTGGGAGCAGAAGCACACGCAGCTTCGCGCGGCATCCTCGTTGAGTGACCGACCATCTCTGATGGATCTTCATCGAAGCAACGCCAACCGTTGGGACAGCGACGAGGACAGCACTCGAGAGTAAAACTGCTTCGACAAGATCCGAATCGCTTCTTCGATGTCTTTACGTCCCGCCTGCCAAACTGGGATGGATCACCCCCAGCTTGCATGCCCAAACCGAAACTTGAAAGGGGACAGGCGAAGCAAATGGTCAGCTTCCATGCTGAATGATACTTCAATTCTATCTATGATAAACCAACGAAGGACGACGAAAGTCAACAAAATCTTTGCTGCCTGCTGTAATGAATAATGAAACGTTGGAAAGTCAACAACATCTTCGATCTCAATTGTTATTGCAAATAAGGAATCATGCAATCTCGTGTTCATTTCAGATGAATCGAAGCCTTTTCTTGAATCTGCAACGCTAATGATGTACAATGATACATGGACATCGAGTGAAATCGTGTTTTGGCACTTCAATTCTGAGCGATCAACATTGTCAAAATTATTCCGACATCTGCGTTTCGACATCATCTTCATCAGAATCGTCATGGCTGGGGTGGTCGTCGAGGCTCATGCGGTGTCGGAGTTGCTTCAAGCGGCGGTGCTTCTCTTGTGCATGCCGGCGCGTCTGTTGGATCTTCTCGCCGATTGCGAGGAGGCGATTCTGGCGTTGGGCGTACTCCTCTCCACTGACGTCGCGCAGTGGATGGTAGGCAATGTGAAAGTTGGTCAGTGCTGCACAAACGTGGAAAATATCATCGTACAGATCCTCGGACCACCGATACTTGTCCGCGCAAATGCGCCAGAGTCCGCATAGGCGCCCGAAATAGTTCTCGACGATGATGCGATCAGAGGAGATGCTCTTGTTCCGACGCTCAGCGTCAGCCGACAGATGCACGCCCTTCTTCGGGTGAAGGCACCGGATATGCTCGGCAAGGCCTTGATAGCCTTTGTCTGCGAGAACAGCCCACTCGTCGGGTTACGTCTCGTGCATCGGGCCGTCGTCGGGGATGGCATGGTCGCGGTCGCTCTTGGAGCGCATGGACTCGTGGAACTCGGCGTTGTCCCTGAACATGGTGATGTCGGACCTATTGCCGCGAGCATGGTCGGTGCAGTTGATGGCGAACCCCCGGGGACTGACGGACACCTCGACCTTGTACCCGTACAGCGTGTGTTTCGCGCTGTAGTAGGGCATGGCCTCCGCCATGTTGCCTCCCGGACGGTTCGCCTGCTGGAAAGTGACGTCGTTGGCGTACAGGGCACGCGGAAAGTGAGCAAATGTACGCCCCGACGCCACGAGGCGGTGCATCTTCTCCTCGACTGCCCTCTTGCCGATCTGATCGTCGCACAGATTTGGGCTGATGACCCGGATGAAGCCGGTGATTGTCTTGATGAAGGTCGGGGTCTTGATCATGAAGATATGGGCAAGAAAATCCCACGTCCCCCCGACCTTCAACACCATCAACGTCATGAGCAGCACGTCCTTGCCCGAGAACTGCGACCGGCGCCCACGGCCAGCGTTCCAGTAGCGCACGATATGGGACTTGACGGACGACCACAGAATGCCGATCTCGCGGAAGGAGAAGTTCGTGAGGCGTCGGACTCCTTCAGAGCCGCCATCAGTGAAGATTCGGTAGAAAATGGGGCGTGGCGAGTCGGTCTCGTTGTCGTCCTCCTCCACAGTCCGTGGGTATTGGCTGAGCATAGCGCGTGTGTCGGCGTCGCGCTCTTCAAGCGACCGGAGGACGCTCTAAAGGTGGTCTTGGTGAGTGACCCGGCCGGTGGGCATCGTGACGTGGTGTTTGTATCGGTGACGGGGGAGAATTGAATCGATCGAGTAAAATCGGAAATGACTGCCTGAAATGCAAAATTGGCGCGCGGTTCGAAACACTTTCCGAACCTGTGGACAATGTTCGCTGGTATAGAAGATCCGGGATAGGCCGTACTGACGGCAGAGATATCTTTTTGGCCAAGCAGAGCGAAGTCACGGCCATCTGTATTGTGGCGGTTGAATTTTCAGGTTGTGAATCAGGTTATTGTGTAAAATTCCCATTCATAAAAAAGCTCTAGAACCCTCGTCGTGTGACAAACAAATCGAAGCTGTGGGAGAAGTAGACGACCGGGAGGCGGCGTTTTTTTTTTGTAGCACTTGGCGCGAGTTTTTG
>JAADYH010000438.1:0-21110 GCA_023338125.1 Phytopythium aichiense | reverse complement strand
TCTTTCCGACACAGTCTCAGTGACGATAGCGCGTATTTGATCGCTAAACGAGTTGGAAACGGGTTAGAAGCGGTCGAAACGACTTGGAAACGACTTGGAAACGACTTGGAAACGACAGTCCATTATTCGAGCGATATCTGCAGGAAGCGGCGGTGAGAACCGGTATATACCGTTCGATTCCGGTGAAACTGAGGTAGATCCGGTATAAACTGGCACAAAGAAGTTGAAGTACAGTACAATGCACGATATCTTGTCCAGTCGCACACGCGCACGCAACGGGTGCATCCCGTTTCGTTAAACCGGAATAGAATCCCGTTTCCGAGACACCAATTGCACTACTCATTATGGACCGACCGCAAAACGGAGCTCGATTTGGCGACCAACCGCGACACCTTCGGACTCGCCATCAACTCGCTGGTGCCGCCGCTCCGTGACGAATTCGCGCGCTCAAAGCACTTGATCCTTCTTCACACACTCGACAGTGGCCACGTGACCACGTCCTTCCGTCTCCGGACCTCTCAAACGGTCGAAAGTTCCGTGGAATCCACGGAAAGCGGCTGGCGCAACGGTCACGTGCGACTCGCCGGCGGGTATGCGCAGCGGCGACAAGAGATCGACGGGCGCCATTTACCCGGCCTTTGCGATGGATATGCGCGTGGTGCGGCTATGCCGAGGCTTCCACTGGGGGAGGAGGCGGCGTGTGGGTGCTGACGGTCTGGCTGCTTGTAGGTGGGCAAGGACGACGGCGGTGCGCTGGCGGTTCACCCGCTCCACATGCTGGCGATCGACTCGGAGCAGCGAGACATCGCCGACGACGCGTGCTGTGGAGACGCCTCATGGGATCCCAGCTCGCCGTTGGACGCGTTGTCGCCACCATCTCCCGTGCGGGTGGACGCGCTCTTCTCGGCGATCGCGAACGACTCGTTCTTCGAGCTCATGGCCTCGCAGCATCTGACGCTGTCGTCTCCAAGCGGGTCCGAGTCGGACCTCTCGTCCGCCGGAAGTCCGAGCAGCAGCGGCGCGACGGCCTGCAGCTACGACCTGGTCGAGTTCGACGTGGACGTCAACCGCTACGTCGACAGCTTCGGCAAGACGCTGCTGCACCACGCGTGCCGCTTCGGCAACTTGCAGGTCGCGCGGTGTCTGCTCTTCCACGGAGCGAGCGCGTCGGCGCAATGTCCGCACGGCCGCACCCCGTTCCACGACGCCGTTTCGTCACGCAGTGAGCACACACTGGAGCTGCTGCGTCTATTGTACGAGCACGAGCCTGCCGGGATGGCTGTCGTCGATGTGAACGGCGGACATGTGCTGCATCTCGCCGCCATTCACGGATGCCTGGATGTGATCCAGTGGTGCGCATCGCTTCGTCGAGACAGTAGCAGCGACAAGCTCTCTGTTGCTGCGGAGACGCCAACTCTGTTGAGCTCTCCCGACCCCCGACTCGAGTCCCACAATGAGTTGCCGCTGGCCATCACGTCATTCGGCGGACGCAATATGCTGCACTACGCGGCCTACAATGGACGCCTCGAGGTGGTGAAGTGGCTGCTTGAAGGCCCCGACAACGATCGCGCAGACGAGTTCGATGTCGGCGCGATGGATGCCAATGGACACTCACTTCTTCACTTCGCAGCAATGGGCGGACACCTCGACGTCTGCCAATGGCTCGTGTTGGACGCTCCGGGGCGGAAGAACATCGCGATCAACGCTAGAAACTGCGAGGGAAAGCGAGCCGTCGACCTTGCGAAGCACGATCTCATCCAACAGTTCCTGGCGATCGTGGGCAGGATCCCCCACCCTCCATCAGCGTTGCGGTGCATCGGTGCTGACCACTCCTCGCTGGGAATCACATGGACGATCGAGCAGGACGGTGACGAGCGACTGCGTGCAGTCCTCGCGCCGACGCTGGTGAGCATCGAGTACTGCCGGAGACCGATCGGGTTGTCGTACGCAGCAGGGGCCAGCGTTCTGGCGATGCTCATGACAGCGGCGCGCTCGCAGAACCTCCTGCGATGGGAGCATGTCGACTTGGCGATTCCTTCAGCGGCGACCGAGTACTGGCTGCCTGGTCTGGACGAAGCCACCGAGTACCTCGTGCGCATGAGGTCGATGAACCGGAACGGATACAGCGAGTACTCTTACCCGAGCATCTCCGGCGGCTTCTCGACCACCGCGCACAGTATCACGTCGTTGCCAGTGGAGATGCGGCTCGCGCGAACCCTTCACCACGTGTCGTTCGTTGGCGACTTGAGATTCGAGCTTCTCGAAGGCCGTTCACTCGCAGCTCTGTTTCCCTCGCGACAAGGATCGCTCTCCAATAGCCTGCCACCCCCGGGATACCCGCTGTCTCCGCGGCGGTACACGAGCTCGACTACACCGGACGCTGGCCAGTACTACTGCGTCGTCTCCGTTGAACTGCCAGGTCGAGGGTATCTTCTACCGGCATCATCGCTGGAGAAGGCGACACCACCCCGGCGACACACCGTTCCGATGAGTCTTGCGCCTCGACACGGCACTTCGCCACCGCTGTCGCCTTCAGCCTCCACGACGCCTTTAGCCCCTCCGATGTGGCGGGAGCTGTACTGCGTCCAGTCACGCCCGGCCGGCGTCCAAGAGTCGATGGTGTGCGCTGGGAGCTCGTTCGCCGCCCGCCACCCGGAGTTTGGCTTCGCAACAACCTTCCGAGTGCCTGATCCATCGCTGGCGATCGTGCGGATAGAGATCCGCTGTGAGACCAGACGATCGGACTTCTGCGCCGGTGTTACCAAGTTGCGGATGGTTGATCTTGTGCGCGGGTTGCCGCTGAAGACGCGGTGGGTGACACTGGAGCCGCCAGCGGTGGGTCTATCAAGGAGCGCGGCCATGAATGACTGCGGACATGTGCTGATGCGAACGCTGTTTCTCACCGATGGTGCGTCCGAGGCTGGCACTCATGCAGCGCTCGCCAGCGCCAGCATTTTCCGTCAGCGCACATCCTACAGCGAGGCGAGTCAAGCAATTAGTCACACCACCGATGGAAAAGGCGCAAGCTCCGAGCCGAACCCACTTGAAGGTCCAGCGTTTCACTTTCATGCTCCTCAAGGCCCAGTCGCGCTGGACGAGTTTGGATTCCGCGTGGTCGACCCGAAGCTCCAGTTCGTTCGCGGCAAGTGGCAATACCGCGATGATGTCACGTCGCACAAGACGTATGCCTGCTACGAACAGCTTCGTGTGTTGATGGACCGGCAGCAAGCGCGCAAGTGGAAGCACCTTCGAGCCTCCTTGGTCGCTCTCGATAGCGCTTCTGGCGGCGAGAGCGACGGCGACGACGCTGCTGCTTGCTCTGCCATCTTCGAGAGCACTGCTGGATCCCCCGAGAATGAGGCAACATCGGCTTCGGAGCATCGACGATCCTTCAGGAATGAGTTTCGGGCAATGGCGTGGCAAGGCTTCCCGTCCGAACACCGCACTGGCATCTACTCACACCTCGCAATGAGGAAGCGTCGCTTGCACTCCCCCGACTACTATGCGTCCCTGGTTGAAAAGGCAACAAGGGTGACGATGGACGCAGCATCAGCTGATGCGAGATCTCAACCAAGCAGCAGGAGTGAAGCTACTGACCTCGAGAAGCCTCCGCTTGGTGGTGGAGAAATGTTACCGACGATGAGATCAAAACTTCTTGCAGCGAAGAAGCAGATCCGCGCCGACCTGCAGCGAACCTTCGCAGGCAACCAGAGCTGGATCAACACGTCCGAGGGCCAGCAAGCGCTTGCTCGCGTGCTGGAGGCGTACGCGGTGCACAACACTGCGGTTGGATACTGTCAGTCCATGACTTTCATCGTCGGTCGCCTGCTTTGCCTGTTCCATCACTACCGCCACCGTCAAGCACCGAATGCGATCCACCAGCAGCGCATACACCCACTTCCTGCCAGTTCAGGCGATCTGCACCTGGCAACTCGCCAGAAGTCCGCGGTTGATGGAGTGGAAGAGGAGGCCTTCTGGGTGGCGGTCGTGCTGTTTGACGACATGTTCCCCACATACTTCACGAGCGGCATGAGCGGACTGCAAACCGACGCCAGCGTACTGGAAGAGCTGGTGCGCACGCGGCTTCCTCAGCTCAACCGGCACTTCCAGCGACTCCAGGTTCCGCATGTCGGCTTGCTGCTCGCGAGCCAGTGGCTGCTTCCTGTCTTCTGCGCCGGATTCCCGACGCACACAACCTTCCGCATGCTGGACGTGCTTCTCCAGGAAGGCTCGTCCGTCCTTTTCCCCATCGCCATTGCGCTACTGCGCATCTCGCAGCCGGAGCTTCTAGCCGAGCACATCGACTACATGCATGTCTTCCGCGCTCTCAAGGCTCGCGACCAGCGGCTGCACGACGCGGCACTCTTGATGGAAGTTGCGCACGATGAGTTTCAGCTTCTGCCACCATCAAGGATCACCACGCTCCGGGATCAGTTCGCTCGAAAGAGAGAATCCCCCACTGAAGACGCTCGTTAGTGAAAAGCAGCAACACGGAGAGTTGTGAGCATCCACGCAGTCCGTATTGGTCTCGTTACGACGTTCGAGTCACGCTCGTGGCAGCTTGGATTGCGGCTTCGATCTGCGCCTCCCGGCACTCATGGTTGGCCTTGCGCAGCGATAGCAACTCGGCCGCAGCAGCGTCCGCTCCACGGGCCGAGTCGATCTTCTTCAGCAGTTTCTTCATCACGTATGCGGTCTCATGTGGATCCGAGACCCACACGGTCGTGGCAGCTTCTCTTGAACGCGTATCATTTCCTGAAGATATAGGAGCACAAATCGTCTAGCGGTGAGATGGAGAGCGCAGCGGCTGTTGTCGTTGGCACGTATTCCTCACCCGTGCGCGTGAACCGATCACCCACATGAAGACATTCGGTAGCCTGGATAATGCTCTGCACGAGCACAAGGTAGCACATCACATCACATGATAAGCCCCTTGGACGTTCACTGCCGTCCATGGCCAACAAGGTCAAAGGAGACGTACCAGTTCTTCTCCCTGCATCTCCTTGGGCAGGAACCGGAACACGTACTTCTGCAGCGCCTGGATGCCGAGCGCCTTGTTGCCTATGTCGACCCACACGTCGTTGCCTCCGTTGAAAGCGCAGAAGGGCACCGAGAACCCCTTGAGCTCGTGCTGCAGCGTCAGGCAGATCTCCTCCAGGTTCTCGTACGACAAACGCTTCTCCGACAGGTTGATGATGCCGATCGCGCGCTCCTTTCGCAGGATGCGAGTCGGCAGGTGCAGCACTTCGGTCATCTCCTGCAGGACGCGCTCGGCCGCGTCCAGCAGCGCCGTGACGTCGCTGTCCGGCCAGCGCTCGCCTCGCCAGACTTTCCAGTGCTTTCCCTCGATCTCGCGCAGGCCGACCTTCCCCGTCTCTTCGTGCTGGTACGTCTCCAGCAAGTAGTTACACTCGCCGCCCATGACGAGGAACCGCGCTCGCTGCGCAGGCGTGAGGTCCTCCAGCGCTTCGAGGATACCGCGCAGACGCGCCTCGTACTTCTCGGGCGACCCAGGATACCCCGCGGCCGTGACGAGCGACACGACAAGCCCGCGGTGCAGCAGCCCGATGATGACGTGCACCATCTGCGACGTCTTGCTGATGGTGCCGCCGTCCTCGTAGATGGTGTCGTCTGCGTCGAACGTGACGAGCTTGAGGTCGCGCGCGATGGCGTTGATGGTCGCCAGGTTGAGCACGTGCCGGATCTCCTTGAACGTCGGCGGCACTCGCTTGCGCGCCAGGAAGTGCTTGCTCGCGTCGTACTCCTTGGCGGCGCGCGTCAGGTCCACGGGCACGAAGATGCGCTTGATGCTCGGCAGCAGGCGCTTCAGGTCGCTGCCCTCGGGGTCGCGCACGTGGTCCGCGATCATGCGGTCGAAGACGCCAAAGACCTCAAGCACCGACAGGTGCAGCCCCGAGGACACGTCCAGCGGCTTCATGATCCACTCGCGGATCACCTCGATCATCGGGTCCTCCTCCTTCAGCATGGCTGTCGCGGGAGCGCTCAATACCAGTCCGTCCGGAAGATGATGGCTTCCTTCTTGCACGTCCAATGTGGAAATGCGGGCCACAAAAAGGAAGCGGAAACTCAGCGTCACTCTTCCGCAATCATACTCAAGTCATGATAATAAAGTAATATCACTGAAACGAATGAGTGGCAGTCACTCGCGTGACGGCATTCTCTCACGAGAGTGACAGCAAAAACACATCCACTCTAAACACTAAAACGAGCGAGTGACGTTGCACGCATTCACATGAATCTGCAGCTCCTGAAGCTGAATGCGCACTGAATGCGCATGCGTGGTGCTTCGCATTCGCATTCGCATTCAGTCGGCCACCATGTGAGTCAGCCGTGTGAATCCTCGAGTCACAATGCACTGGTATCAGCATCAGCATTCCTCCGGTCACGTTGCGGTGCGTCAGATTGGCGAAGAAGAGGTCGAGCTTGGCACCACTCCAGGAGGCCAAATAACGACATGAAGCCCACAATAGTGGAGAAAACGTTTTATGACAGAAACGGTGACGGAGCCACATTTCCGTGGCTTGTAACGGGATCTAGATCGCTTGACACGCGAAGGCACTTGCGTTCGACGAGACAGTGTACCTCGGATGAAGCGCGCCTTTCGCTTGATCCTGCGGCCACCGACGACAGCAGAACGAAATGTCGGTAGCAACTTGATCTGCCGCGCGGTTGGCGAAGCGATCGACGTGCAGAACTCATGGTGCTCGTCGAGTATTGACACGTACAACAGAGTCAGACGAAGTGCGACGACACACCCGAACTTTCGAGTTGCATTTCTCGTCGGGGCACTTGTAGGTATTGCTCTTGCCACTTCCCCGCGCCAGCTAGCACTTCTTGTTGGCGTTGAAGCAGAAGTCTTGCATTTGCGTCGCGAGTGAACCAGATGCGAATGTCTGGCCCAACTTGAGCTCACTTGCGCCGTAAAGTGCTGCAGATCGAGGACCCCTCGGGCATCGCTCATTCTTGTTCAATGATGCGGTAGCCTTGCAGCGGTTGGGTTGGTTGGATTGATGCAATACGGGCAGTTTCTATGCTTGCGTCTGCGATCGCGCTTCGCGGGAGAAACGGCTTCATTCTGGCCGGAAAACTCTCCCACCACCTTTTTCACACGTCACATTTTCACAAGTCACATGGCTCACGTCACATGTTCGATTTACGAATTTGATGTATGCCACCAGTCCAACTGTCGGGGACGGCCCTTGTTCTGGCATTATGTCCTCGGACTGGTACACGTTCTGGAAAAAAAAAAACATCATGGAATGGCTACGGAGATTCACTCGACATGTTCAAGTGGCTCAGGATGGTCAAACGCGCAGGTCGGCGAAGAAGAGGTCGAGCTTGGCGGCGAGCGGCACGAAGGCGTCCGGATTGAGGTAACACGCGAGCGCGGCCAGCGCCTCGAGGAACTCGGCGAACGTCAGCAGCGGCGGCGGCTGAGAGGAAGTGGACGCGGCCGTCGCCTCGCGCTCGGGCTCGTCCGCCGCGGCGCTCGAGGGCGAGCCGTCCGCCGCACTCGAGACGCTGAAGTGGATGCTCTCGCGGTCAAGCTGCAGCACCTGCGCCAGCACGTGCTGGATGTCGTCCAGGTTGGCCAGGTTGTCGCGGAACAGGTCCAGGTGCTTGCAGCAGCTCACGAGCCCGTCCACCGACAGCATGCGCGCGCTGCCGCGGACGCTCCATGGCGTCGAGGGCGTCGAGGAACCCGCGTCCTCCCGGGCGGCAAAGTGCGTGTATACGCCCAGCAGCTTCTTCAAGTGCACCGAGAAGATGGCGCGGCAGTCGCTCGAGAGCAGCAGCGGGCGGAACAGGTTGCTCTTCTCCTTCTCCTGCATGGCGTTTGGCAACACGATCTCCTCCAGGCAGCGCCGCATGCGCTGCGCGAGCGTCAGCCCCGTGACTGTAGCTCCTTTCAAGAACCGCAGGCTCACGTACGGGCTGCGCACAATGTGCACCAGCGCCTCGACGAACTCGGCGGGCGTCATCTCGCTCGGGTTGTCGTCGCTCAAGCTGCCGCTCTCCTCGTACGCCGTGATGACCATGAAGTGGCTCGGCAGGCGCTGCACGGTCGCGGCCTCGACGGACGCAGCCACGTCGCCGTTCACGTACTCGAACACTTGCTGGATGAACTCGTACGGGAACGACCGTGCCGTGCCGAACATCTTGCAGTCCTTGAGGAACGTGTGGAACTCCTGCAACGACATGGACATGGCGATCTTGCGGAAGAACCGGTCCTCGTCGCTCAGGCCACGCGCAGCCGGAGAAGAGGATGGTCCGCTCGTGTCTCCAGCAGTGGCGGCGTCAATGCTGGCGTAGAAGCGGTAGACGTGCCGCAGCGACTCGTAGTGCTCCTGCAGCACCAGCTCGACTTCGGCGAGTTCTGCCTCGACCTGTGCACGCTGCTCCGCGTCAGGACCAGGAGGTGTCCACGCCGTGTCACTCGCGGCGACGCCGGCGTCCATGCGCATGAACACTTGGGCGAGCTTGTCGACGTGCAGCGTGGTCAGCATGAACTTCTCGCGCCACATGCGGCGGTCAACAAGCTCGATAGGCGCCAAGCTCTCCGGGTTCTGCTGCACACGACCGCGATGCACGAGCAAGCGCAGTGCGTCGTCTTGCACGCGGCGCTGGAGGCACTCCCATGTGCGCATCGCGATGCTGCGCTTGGAGCACGCGTATTGAACCGAGTGCACGGCGTTCTGCAGCGCAATGTTGGCGCGCGCGAGCAGTTGCGGAGGGGACGTCACGTCGGGCGTCAGCTTGGTGCTCTCCTGGATCTCGAACGGGTTGCGCAGCTCTGTCCACTGGTCGCGGATCGACTCCCACACACGCCTGGCATCCTCCAGCGCGGCTCGCGCCTCCTGCCATGGTGACACGACCGGGAACGCGCTGAGGGTGGCAGCTCTGCCTGATGCGTTCGTCGAGGTTGGCGAAGCAGCGACATCCATGCTGGAATGCTCGCACATGAGGAAGCTGAACAGGCAGAAGACGAGGTCGCTGTCCTTGTCGCCATAGGCAAGCGACCCGAGCAGCGGCGGGCACGGAGGATTGAGCTGATGTGTCAGTGCAGAGAACAAGTCCTCGTCACCTGCAAGTGGTGTGAGAGGCACATTGGCCGCCGCTGAAGAGCCCCGGCGGTCAGGTCCCATCCGAAACATGGCGATGGATCCGCTATCCATCGAGTCACCGTTCTTCTGGGCCTGGAGCACGAGAATGCGGTAGACAAGGTGGCGCAGCACGTAGTTGCGGTGCATGTCCGACGAGAAGTTCTGGATGAAGCCAGCAGGCGAACTCACGTAGTAGCTCCGGAACGTCTCGCACTGCGCGAGCTGGAAGTTGATCCAGCGCAGCACCAGCGCGTCCGGCGGCAGCGAAAGCAGATCCGCGAGCTCCTCGCCCTTGGTCAGCAGCAGCGACACGTCCACGAACTCGTCGGGGGCAACGGCGCCGAGCATGTTCTGCAGGTGGTTGCACTGGCAGTCGACGAGAGCAAAGCACAGCTTCGCCCACTGATTCGAGATCTCCTGCAGCTTGCGCTCTCGGCTGTTGCGCACTCGGAGCTCGAGCTGGCCCAGCAACTCCTCCAGCGACAGCACATGCCGCTTCGAGTAGTCCATGTGTTCGCGGTGCGAACGAGCCTCGGCCTTGGCGCTCTCGATCTGTCCGTGCAGTCGCACCAGCAGTTCCTGGAGCTCGACTCGACCCTCGCGGTGCTGCTGGATTTGTTCGTGGGCCTTCCGCACGCGCTCCGCGGCAGCGAAGGCACTCCATGCGCGGAAGATCCGCAGCAGGCGTTGCTTGCTCCACCGCCCGCTTGTCTTGTCGAACAGCACCCGCGTGTACTTCTTGCGAATCACGAGCTTCTTCCAGTCCACCAGCGTCTGCTTGAGCACGAGACGTGCCCAGCGTTGGGCTAATCGATCCACCATTTGCTCGTGGCTGCGCAACCGCGACACCATGAACGCGTACAACTCGTCCAGCTTGTGCCTGCGATCAAGCGCGAAGGACAGGTTAGAGCCTTTCAAGTCAGTGGTTGCCGCATTCAACCAGTGCCTTACACTTCGTCCTGCACGACGCTCTTCTCGGCGAGTGTCTGCTTCAGCTCGGTGAAGAATGCGGACCGCGAGAGACCTGTCCATGCCGCGGCTTTAAGGCTGTAGTCGACGGCTGCGGAGGCATCTGAGCCGGCTTCCAGGCGCTGCGGTGGGTACTGCGCGTACGTTGCGAGCTCGAGCTCCCGTCGGATGGACGTCAGCAGCGGCTCGAAGCGAGCAAACTTGCCCCCGATTTTGGTCAGCACGTCCAGGACAACGGCCGTGCGTATCGCGTTCGGGGAGCCAAGGTGTTCCGACGAGTGCAACGCCTTGAGGAACTCGTACTCGAACTGCTCCGCTGCGCCACGAGTGGATGCGAGCAGGGAGCAAGGTCAGATCTCCGGTCGCCGCCAGCCTGGCGCTTGTTGAGCGCACCTTCAGACGGGAAGTGGCGCGTCTCGACAGCGCACTTGGCCTGCCAGACCTCGACATTCGCTTGGCGCTGCTCCCGATCGCGAACAAGCCAAGACACGGCCGCGTCACCTGCTCTATTTGCCGCGCGCTCTGCATGTTCACGCCGAGGAGGTGGCGCAGCGACAGGAGAAGATCCGCCCTGTGGTTCTCCATGAGGTGTCGCCATCGCTTGCAGTCGTGTGCACCAAGGGTCGCGAAGCCTCGAATAGACATGGTCATCAACTCCGAGTTGGTTGTTCGTTCGTGACATGTCCACGACAAGACCCGTCGGTCAATCAGCAGGCGCAACCTACGACAACTCTCTGACGGCATCACTCGCGTCGCTTCCTGCCAGGAGCAAGCTCTCCATCATCCGCACGAGCTGGCTGCAGTCCACGGTCACCGAGTCCATGACGACCTCGGAAAAGGCTCGCAGCTTATGCTTGGGCGGCCCACGGGGCGAAGAGAAGTGGCTCGGCACGAACCGCCCGCACATCTGCACGATGGTCGCGCCGGCGCCGATCGGCGCGCGGTCGGTGGTCGGGCGAATGATGCACCAGCCCGTCTCGTCCGAGTGCATGCCCGCGAACGCGCCTTCTCCGTCGTACAGCGTCCGCCAGACGAGCACGGTGCGCTCGGCTTCGCGGTATCTGCGCATGACCATGCGTCCGGTCAGCGGGGTGGCGGCTGCTGGCGCCTGCGACCGGTAGTTGACACGGAACTTGGTGGCGAGCATGTTGCTTGGGTCCGCCACCCCATGGTAGAACTGCCGCTGCTCCTGCCGCGCGTGGAAGAAGTAGCTGACGGGCCACAGCGTCAGTCGCGCCTCATGGAACGGCCGCGAGATGAGCTCCGTGCCCGCGCACTCCCAGTACTCGCTCTCGCTCTCGGCGTCCCACTTGGCCCACGGATGGTGCGTCGCCACCGCCTCCTCCTTGTCCAAGTCTAGCCCGCACTCTTGGAACACGCCGTCCGTCAGCGCGTACATGACGTCCAGTTCCTTCAGGTACGTCTCGAACAGCAGCGTGTCGGCGAGCTCGAGGCGGGTCGGACAGCCGCCGTGATGACCCACAGCGTCGCTCTTGGGCTCGTCTACCCGTAGACGCTTGAGCACGTTGAACAGCTCGCGGATGACGCGGCTCTGGCCCTCCACGCGCCGCCGCAGTGTCTCGTTCAGCGCCTCCGCCGCGAGCCGCTGCTCCATCTGCAGGTTGGCGAGCCCTCTCCATATGGGGAAGGACAGCCCCGCCGCCGCTACCGCTGAGCCGCGACGGCGACGCGCCAACCGCTGCTGCAGCTGCGTCAGCGCCGCCGATAAGTCGCCCTCCTGGCGCCGAAGCAGCGCCAGTTCCGCCTTGGCGCGCGCGTTGTAGGCGCGGCGGCGCTTGGCGGCCAACGCGCGCTCCCGCTCTCGCTTGTCGTTGAGCAGCGGCGCCTCGGACACCCCGGAAGAGGACGCAGAGGCAGAGGGGGAGGGCGAAGACGAAGGCTCGAGCAGCAGCTGCGTAGGGTCCTCGTCGTCGTCCAGCAGCAGCGGCGCGTCCATGGCGGGGCGGGGGGTCGAGGGCGTCATTGTCGAGGACATCGTCATGATGGTCAGACACCATGAGGCTGAATGCTTATGCTGTACCATACTGCATAATAACATAGAGCATGTTCATGTGGCGACTGTCGCTCGCCAACTTCGCTGCTTCCATCCATCACATCGCACCAGCGAACGCTTGGACTGCTGGATGCCTCTGTGATACATGTGTGGGCGTGGTGGACGCTATGAAGCTGCACCAATTCGTCCCGACAGAACGCAGCGACTCGAAGCTTTCGTTGATGCTAACGACCGCTCCGATCCCTGCAGGATTGGCGATTCACATCAAGAAGCCGCCGCGACGAATGGTGCCGAGAGTTGCCTTGGTGGTTGACCAAAACGGACCCTGCTCCGACTTCCCGAGTGGATTTTCGCAAGATGGCCTCACCTCAGTCGTCGGTCTATTACTTCGCAGTGAGAGAGACCAACGTCAACCTTAGTCTTGGTCGCCGTTGCCATCGTTGTGAGGTCGAATCGCTCGCCCACGTGCTCACTTTTCAACTTGATCTCAAGACCGCAACAGCTGCCCAGGATCTCGCCAGCGTCTAACAACGCAAGCGCGCTGACGGCTTCGCCTGATCGGTAGTGCAGCCAAGCATGAACACGCGCGCCTTTGTTCTCGCAATCCTTTCACCGCTCAGCATCGGCGCGGTGGTGATCGCGCACTGGTGGATGAAAGCACACTCGGCAGCCGATACCGACCCTTCCACTGATGTCACCACGGACGCAGGCGCGGTGGCGCCTGTGGACAACGAAAGGCTAATCGTGGAGGCCTTCAACGGGCTCACACACACTGAAGATGCTACCGGCGACGAAGAAGCACCAACCATCATGAAATGTGACAAGATCAGCGGACAAGATCATGCTGACACCACGACGAAGCAACCGAGCTCGTTTTCATCGAGTGACGACGTCGGTACGGACACCGAGTCCTGTCTGTCCCCCACTGCCGCCACTGCGACTGCCGAAGCCTCTGCAGCAGAACACACCGGCTTGTTTGCTATCGCTTCTTGTCAATGTCAAGCCACCGTTTCCGCTGAACGCGGCAAACTCAGCGAGCGAGGAACGGCCGAGTTCACGACTATCGCCAGATCGGAAGAAGACAAGTGCGAGCCCGAGTTGGAATGCGATGCTGCTGTCCCCACCAAACCAGTCGACGGATGTGATGCCTCGTCGGGAATCCAATCGGACGCAATCGCTCTAGCATACCGACTCGTGCCGCCTACAACCTCGACCGGTCGATTTGAGTGCGAGCCAATCCTGCCGGTCGCCGTCACCTCCAGCATCCAATGGTACCGCTACCAAGCACTCAAGAACCGTTTCAAGGCTGTCGCGATCGATTTCATCGTCAATTCTGCTTCGTCCCGCACACAAGTGGTTGACAGCAACGACAAAGGCCAGAACGCCAACAAAGTCAACGTTCTCATTGGTGCGTACAAGCGTCTCGCTCGCTGCCCCTCCTTTATGGTGGAAGAGCGAGCGGCGGAGCTTGAGCGGGAGCAACACCACGAACCAGTGAACGCCGCTGCGCTGCAACTTGTCCGTCTCGCTGTCGAAGTGCCCGAGACTGCGATAGGGACGGCACGGCCGGTGACACCCACCGCATCCACGAGGAAGCTCGAAGGGCGTCTCAACAAGGCCAATGTGCTCGAGTTGTTCCGCTTTGCACCTGAGCAGCTAGCTGGCGCATCGCTCTCCACCTTCGAGAGGATCGACGTGACTATGTTAAGCCTCTTGGAGCTGCGCGCGCTCCTCCATTCCTTCGAGTCGTGCAAGGTTGGAGGCGGTACTGCTGCAGGCGTGGAAACTGACGCCGGCGAGTGGCACCGGAGACTTAAGTCGGCCGTCAGCGGCGCCAAGCGACAGTTCGACACGCACAGACGACGCTCTTTGCACGGCGAGGGATGGTGCTGTGGGTCACTTGCCGCCACAACGGAGCGGTCAACGTGCTCGTTCCGACGGGTTTTCGATCAAGTCCTACCGTTGTATGCGTCACAAGTGAAAACCGCCGTCATTACCAAGTACGTCGACGCCGAGGTTGGGACGCACTTGACTCTCGAATACACCGGGGAACACATCACACTGGCGAGGTGGGACAGCTCCCGACAGGTCGAGGGAGTTGATGCTGTTGAATGAACAAGGGCAAATGCATCCCCTTCAAACGAACTGAAAGCGGTTCGCTTTTCGCTATTTTCATCTCGTTCTGGCGCCGTTCGGGGTCCGGACGCCCTCTCGACCCTCGCAACGGACCCCGTCCGCCAAAGAGGCACCTTCGCCGGCTGAACCACTTCGAACGATCCCGCATCTCGGCTGCAAGCATGGCAACCAACTCGCCGGCCTCTGTTTCTCATGGCGACAGCAGGAGCAACAAGCGGACAGGGGTCAGCTTCTTCGAGAGCATGAACCCTCTCGAGCTGCTGCGTGCGTCCAAGACGCTCACGCCTCGCGAGTTCCTGCGCGACTTCTACACGCAACGCGGGCTACTCGACAAGCTCAAGGACGTTGACGCGCTTGTTGCGACCTACGGCCACCAGATGCATGCGCTATACGCGGAGCTCGACAAGAAGTACGTCTCGGTCGGACACCCCTCAAACATGGTTGGACTCTCATCAATCTTCTTCCTCTCGATGTGCTGCAGATACGGCACTGATTTTGCTGCCCACCCGCCGCCCGTGACGGAAGAAGTTCGAGCTAGTGAGCCCGTTGCTGCAGTCGTGACGACGCCCAAGGCCGCCGCAAAGCCACCCGTGAACAAAAGTGCGCAACTATCCATATCTATCTGTATGCTTTGGAATGCGATCTGACCGTCGTGGTGTGGATGCACTTCCGCTGCAAAGTCGTGCTGCTGGGCAACTCGGGTGTGGGCAAGACGAACCTGCTCAGCCGGCTACACAAGGGCGAGTTCAGCTCCGAGTTCGCGTCTACGATCGGCGTCGAGTTCCTCACGCACACCATGAAGGTCGGCGGTGTCGACGTCAAGGCGCAGATCTGGGACACGGCCGGACAGGAGCGCTTCCACGCCATGATGACGACCTACTACCGCAAGGCCGTTGGCGCGCTCCTCATCTTTGACGTGGGAGACCGTGCGAGCCTCACGGGCGTTGAGAAGTGGCTCGACCAGTTGCTCAACGTTGCGGAGCCAGGGCTGCACGCCGTGCTCGTGGGCAACAAGTGCGACCTCGAGACCGACAAGCGCAAAGTATCGGCTGAAGAAGCGCGCCAGTTCGCGGCCGCGAGGCACATGCCATACATCGAGACGTCGGCCAAGACAGGGCTCAACGTGGAGCAGGCCTTCCAGGGTCTGATCGAGGCCGTGTACAGGGCGATGACACCGCCGCCGGCGCCGGCACTCGCGACGGTGGAGCTATCCTCGACAGCCGCGGCCAAGGAGAGCAGCAGCTCGTCGTTCTTTGACTGCAACTTCGTCTAGGCCGGCGTTCGAGGCTCGAACGTATCACTGCTTGGCAGCTTGGCCTGCATATACCACGAACACACTTCTCTGGCAATCGCACTTTCAATTTGCATGGGTCGAAGTGGACAATGCTGATGTGTTTGATTCCTATCCCACTGTCGAGAGGCTGACCGCACAGTGCTCAGCGAAGGCCATGAGCTCGGCGAGCTGCTCAAACGTCTCGGGGCTGCCGACGCGGTCGTGTATCTTGGTGGAGCAGACCATCTCCACGTGCTGGTGCGATCACGGCAATCGAAAGCATTGAAATCAGTCTACCAATCTCATCCTGGCAATTTTATGTGCTTACCTCCAAGAGCACGCGCTTCATCTCCGAGTAGCGCTGCTCCAGGGCTGTTGGCAGTCCGCAAGAGTGTTAGCACTCCTCCATCCCATCATGACACGGACATGACAGAGGTTACAGCGTTACAGCGACTTGCCTCGCACTTGGCGCAACTCGACTCGCAGAGACTGTGCCAGCTCCACCCTCTTTTGAGCGGACGGCACCACAACTGAGCGCGGTGACAACGGTCTGCTGTGTCCCCCGCGAGGTTCTGACAGAGCAGTTTGCGATCTGTCGTCAGCTGGTGGGGATCGAGCATCACTCGTCAAGTGGAAGCAGTGAGAGCTTCCAGAAGAGTTCTGACGAGGCCGTGCCGAAGTGTTCACGGTTGTCTCGGCCGACGTTGCTGGCCGCCGAGGGGTATACTCGCGCATCCTCCCTTCCCTCTCAAACTGCGCCTCTGTCCTTCTCAGCGCCGACTGCAGCGCGCGCATCTCGAGCGTGTCCATGAGCTGCGGGACATATCGCTCGCCGTTGATTGCCTCTTCCTCTTGCAGCTCCCTCTCCTGCCGCGCAATCTCCTCGGCGATCCAGGCGTCCTCCTCGTCCAGTTCCTCGTCCTCGCCTTGTTGCTCACCGCTTGAATCACGCGGGCTAAGGCTCTCCGGGCCTACTAGGACGTCCACCACCTCCGTGTCCACTTCATCTTGATCCTCAGGGTCTCCCATGGCGGCTATCAGCGTCTCCAGCAGCCCACGATGTCGATCATCGTCGATCCCTCTTGAAGCTGGTGCCAGGAATAGAATTCTGCTCAAGTTGAAGTGCCTCGTTGTTGTCACTATTTCAAAACACAGACATCACCCTCATTTGGCAACGCGATTCCCATCAAAGTTTCCAAAAAAGGGGCGAGCAGCTCGGCCGTCAATCACATGCTCACAGCATAGACATGCAGGTGCGGCACTTGGCGGCGATGGCGGCGCGCCGAGCGGCTCCCCGCGCGCTGGCGGCCGCTGCGGGGCCCGCGATCGCGCGGAGGTCGGTTGCGGTGCAGTTCTCGGCGCGGTCGGCCGCTTTCCCGGCGGCGTTGAGCGCATTCCCGCTCGATCGGCGTCAGTTCTCCACCAGTGATGATGTGGCGCCGGCGGTGCCGGTCGAGCTCTCGGACGGCGTCGGACAGCTCTCAGGTGCGGCGCTGGCGGGTGCTGGCGGTAGAATACTGCTCATCGAGGTGCTCACTGGGATCTGGTGCGTCGTTGTTGCGTTGGATAGACGCGGCGGCGGCGGTGGTTGGGACGGCGACGAGCGCCGACTCGTGGGCATTGGTGCAGGGGGTGCAGGCGGCGCTGGAGGCGGTGCACACGACCACGGGGCTGCCGTGGTGGGCGACGCTGATGGTGCGTTGATGCAGAAGCGATGTGACTGTTCGGATAGCCTGACAAGTGTGTGCTTTGCTTTCTTTCGGCGAGCGCAGCTCTCGGGCGTCGGGCTGCGCGCCACGCTGTTCCCGTTCTACGTGTACCAGATCCGCGCGACGCAGCGGTGCGTTGTCCCTTGCTGGGCTCTTACCCTGGATTAAAGTGGCCGCTGACATGGAGTACGCTATGGACAGGCTGATGCAGGCCCGGCCGGACTTCTCCAAGCTGTACTCAGCGTTCAAGTATGCGAGGACCTTCTTGGTACGATCTGTCTCCTTGCATTCAACCGACTGGACGCTCGTCGCTAACATCACTCGCTCTTGGCCAAAGCCTCCGAACGACCGCATGGGTCATCTGGACGCCATTTTGCTCGGTCGCAAGGGCGTGAAGGTGCGTTTAGAAGCGATTTGTACTGGAGGGACAGACAGGTCACCTGACACTTCTCCATCGCGTCTGCTACCCTCAGGCGGTGATGAAGAAGTACAACACGCGTCCTGTGCAAACCGTGCTGGGCACCATCGCGTACATCCCCATGTTCATGGTCGTGGCGTACAGTGCGCGCGACATGATCCGGTCGGGCAACTTTGAAGGCTTGGACATGGGCGGGTTCCTCTATTGGCAGAACCTCAAGGAGGCGGACGGCACGTACGTGCTGCCCGCGCTCGCCGTCGGCTCGACGTACCTCAACCTGGAGCTGTCCGTGCGCAACAAGAGCGCGCTCTGGACGACAATCCTGCAGGGTGGCCAGTACTTGACGCTGCTGGCGCTGCCGGTCGTGTCATCGATCCCGCAGGGCATCTTCTTCTACTGGCTCGGCTCGTCCTGGGCGTCCATGGCGCAGACCGTGGCCATGAACGACAACGCCTTCCGCAAGAGCATTGGTCTCAAGCCGCGCATCGCCGCGCCTTCATCGGTCGCTGCAGGCGTCGAAGCGAGCGCTGTCACGGATGACGACAATAGCAAGTCGCCGTCAGGAAGCAAACCGTGAGTCCGAGACCCTGGATGACGACACGATTTGATGACGCTCCGCGTACCAGCCGCAGACGTGAAGGACCCGAGTCGTGAATAGGCAAGAAACGAGTGGCGATGTCTTGTAAAGGCGAGAAATGAGCGATGATGGAGCTGTCGACGCCTTCGTCCTCATTGCTTCTGTCGTCGAGCGCAAATGTATCCATCGCATCACTTTGGACCGGATTTTCACGAGCTGTGACGTTGTTCCCTTCACCAACGGAATGATTGTTCCCATCTTTATCAAGTCAAAAATCGACTCTCGCTTGTCGCATGTTTACGACAATGACTCGACTGCAATGTCGTCCGAAGGTCGCTCGAATCAAGTCATAACCCACATGGAGAGCATTTGAGCAGCGCCATCGCAGTCTCAATTCCGCCGCGCTCCGCCCAAGACGCCGCGCTTCCTCCCCAGCTCCCTGTACAGCCGTCTCCCCCACCGCTGCGCATCCCTGTCCGCTCTATGGCTCCGCACTCGACGGCCGAGGCGGCGCCGTCGCCGACCAGCGGCGCGTCGCGCACTGGCGCCGACAAGAAGACGGAGCGCGCGACCGCGACGCACCTCGTGGTGCTGCAGCACGGGCTGCTCGGCAGCGAGAGCGATCTGGAGCACCTGGAGCGGCTGCTGGCGCTGCACCTGCGCGCCGACGGCGTGTACGTGCACTGTGGGCAGAGCAACGCCGAGAAGTTCTTCCAGACGTGCGACGGCGTGGACCAGGGCGGCGAGCGGCTCGCGAACGAGATCCAGGCGCTGGCCGCCGACATGCCCAGCCTGCGCAGGTTCTCCATGGTCGGCCACTCGCTCGGCGGGCTGTATAACCGCTACTGCATCGGCGTACTGTACGCCCGCGGCTTCTTCAAGGACGTCGAGCCAGTGGTGCGTGGCGCCGCCATCGCTGACAACGTTGGGAAGTGGATGCTGACGCTCGTGGCGTGTGTTTAGAACTTTGTGACGCTAGCGACGCCGCATCTAGGGATCCGCCGCCCACACCGCGGCTCGTTCAACTTCATCTGGAACGTCGTGTCGCCCAAGGTCTTGAGCAGGACCGGACAGCAGCTGCACCTCATCGACGAGCCGACGGAGCTGTCAGTGGCGTTGAGCAAGCCAGCAACCATCTACCCTGGCAAGATGGGCTCTCCAGCGTGGACAGACATGAAGGGTAAGCTGCTGGTGGCCAAGGGAGATGAGCACGAGCAACTATTCCAGCAGCACTACTGCGTGTTGGATGGCGGCAAGCTCCGCGTCTTCGACTGCGACGAATACGCTGAGTCTGGCTCGGTCGACAGCATCAGAAGCAAGTTCGAAGTCGACCTCGCCCACGCTCACGTGACGTTGATCCTCCCTACGGAGGAGCAACTGTCGTCTGGTCGCCGTCGCCGATCTCGAGGCGGCAGTTTCTCCAGCATTTTTAGCTTTGGTCATGCGACGGAATCGAGTCGCGGGTCAGATGCGAGGGAACACCGCAACTTTGACGTGCGCATTGAGTGCCCCGGGGGAAGTGCCGGCAGTTGTACGCTGCGTATCTCCGAGAACTCGCTCCTCCATGACTGGAGGTGGATCGTTGCGCTGAGCAACACGTGCCACGGCATGGACTGCAAGACTAGCGGCTCTACAACCCAAGACGACGTGCAAAAGACACACCCGCCTGCGCTTCTGAGCTGCATGGTGCGAGGACAGTTCATGCAAGCGCTGCAGATGTTCAAGGTGCGGTCATTGTACGCCAATGTCTTCTTCGATCTCCAAGTGCCATACTCTGGCGCGGCCATCCGCGCGTACAACCCGTATCGAGTGGACGTGGAGCCCATCGTGACGTCCCCAGCGTACCGCCACATTACGCTAGCGTCGGTGCACAACGCGACGCCCCTGCGCAATACAACCCCGAAGATCCTGAAGGAGCTCACCCACAACTACGTGCTGTCGACGCTGCGGCAGTCGTCGCCAGGTTCATCTCCTCCGAACTCTAGCCGATCGGCTGGCGGCGCAAGCGAAGACCACCGCCACTCGATAGGCTCGCAGGGCAAGTCGATTTCTGTGCCGGCCTCTATGGCGTCTCCACCTACTAGTGCGGGCAGCATTTGGCCATCTCGTCGACGGAACACATCCGACTCGACGCATCCCAGATCTCCATCCAGGACTTCCGGTGCTGAAGCGGAGACCGCCCGGCCGGAGCCGTTCGTCGCCGACGACGTGATCGTCGACCAGGTATGGCACGCCTACGCGTCGGACCCGGAACAGGACGTGCTGCGCGGCATGCTGCTGTCCATCCAGAGCGTCGGCTGGCGGCGGATGGAGACGCTCTTCAGCAGCGCGCTGGCACACGAGAAGATCATTGCCAAACGCGCCAAGCCGGCCAAGCCGCTCGACTCGGGC
The DNA here is from genome assembly GCA_023338125.1 of Phytopythium aichiense. Classification (NCBI taxonomy): domain Eukaryota; phylum Oomycota; class Peronosporomycetes; order Pythiales; family Pythiaceae; genus Phytopythium; species Phytopythium aichiense. The sequence continues at coordinate 498 of JAADYH010000438.1, read as the reverse complement.
CTCGACGTCGCGCACCACGTGGTGGACACGTTCGTGCTCTGACGTGGCCTGCAAGTAGAGTGATTTATAGGAGAGAACAGTCCAAGTCGCAGTGGACAGAGCCTCAGTCCCATGATCTATCTTCAACTGCACCTGCTCGCCCTTTGCATTGTATGAATCCCAGCTCGACTGTTGCCCTCAGTGCATCCTCCCTTGGTCGAATGTGATCGATCTCAGGCTGTCTGTATCATGAAGGCAGGTCCATCCATCAGCATTGTGCAGCTTCTTCGAGGAGTGAAGGTGTTGCAGTATCACGTTGAAGTTGGTATTCGACTGACGACCACCGAATCTGCTGACTTAGACGATGAAACACTGCGAGTCTCGCTATGCTTCGGCTATGTGAACGTGAGTGGCGATGTCTCCCTGAAACGCATGGCTACCGGTCTTTCCACTCACGTGTTCTTGTTCTACCTGCTTCAGCTTCAATGGTTGTCCCGCTTGAACGCCATCAGCCTGCTT